>VWZF01005843.1:438952-551818 GCA_013396755.1 Sclerurus mexicanus | reverse complement strand
AAAAAAAAAAGAAAAGGAAAATGAACCCATGCAGTGTCCTACAAGGTGGTTTCCTCCAACATACTCTCTGGTCCTTTTTGTAGTTGCTTGGCAACCAGGGAAGGGAGGAGGAGAAAGCTATGAGAGCATGGAGGCATCTGAAAAAGCAGGTTACCTGTAGCAAACCGATTGGCGAAATCAGCTCTTGGTTCTCTTGAGCTACTCCATTGCAATAGGTCAAATGCAGTGGTCCTTTTTAGATGATTGTCTGCCGAAGGTACGGATCATGATTCTGCTTTAATTTTACATGAGTTTCACCCTAATATGAATCCCTTGGCAGTGCCAGAACTGTTCTTCTCCAGAGGGAATAAATCAAGTAAGAAAAGAGATTTGATCAGTGCACAGAGCTTACCTGTGTTGTGTTAGCTACACTGTGTGATTGACCAGTGCCCCTTGGCTTAAAGGAAGCCAAAAAACAGTTCTGCTCAGCTGTCCTTTCTGAAAATGATGTTTAGCCTCAGATTTTGTACATGATGATTTCCCCGATTGTCAAAAGGGCTAGAAATTCTGGAACATGAAGTACGCTGTTCTAATTCAAGAAAGATAACAAAAACGTAGTTTCCATCTCCAGTTAAATATGTCCAGTGTAGGATTTGTTGTTCAGATGAAAATAATCTTAGAGGCAGGGATGTGAGAGAAGGAAGTCAAAGCTGTGCTCTGTGAGTTACAGACTACTGAAATGAATCTTACTTTCTGATGAGCATCTTGGCCATTGGTCGTCCATCCAGTTTATGGCCCAGTGTTGCAGGAGTCTCTATACAAATAACTTGTACAGGAGGCATAACAATAGTCTCTCTTCTAAATAGGTGATAAAATCTTGGTGTGGTTACTTTCTGCCCTGGGGAGAACCCAGAGGTGAGTGTTCTCTTTGCTTTATTCAGGTTTGGGCCCTCTATTTCTTGCACCCTAAATGAGTACCATAACCATTGGGATATTGCCTATGTTAACATGGAATTAGGTCAGGTCTCTCTCTTTTCTAACTTTTGGGAGAGGAAAACTTGTCCTATCAGTAAACAAGAGCACTATTTTTGCCTTGGAAACTTCCAGTGCATATGGCATGGGATCCTGTGAAAAAGTTATGTCCCTGATTTTGAGAGTTTATTGCTATTTAGTAGATTTTCACTCAAAGAGCCTCAGGGGAAAAACTAATATTTGCATTTTCTTCTGTTAGAATGGCATAATGGGATAAAACAAGGCTTCTCAAGGCCTCATATTGCTATTGTGTTTGAGATAGCAAGAAGTCACTGCAATGAACAAACTAATATAGAAAAATGTTACTGAATCATACAATCATAGAATAATTTGGTCTGAAAAAGACCTCTAAGATTGATTCCAACCATTAGCCCAGCACTGCCAAGTCCAGCACGAGAATCTATCCCTAAGCACCACATATACATTTTTTTAAGTACCTCCAGGGATGGTGACTCGATCACTCCCTTGGGCCAGTCTGTTCCAATGTATGACACCCTTTCAGGGAAGAATTTTTTCCTTCATATCTAATCTCTAAACATCCCCTAGTCCATTTCCTTTTGTCCTATCACTTGTTAGTTGTGAGAAGAGACCATCCCCGTCCTTGCTACAAGGTCCTTTTAGGTTGTGGTAGAGAGCTATAAGGTCTCCCCTAAGCCTCCTTTTCTTTAGGCTAAACAACCCCAGCTCCCTCAGCTGCTCCTCAACTTTACTTACTGAAGTCAGTAAAAAATGTCAATAGACAAAATGTTTGTTTTTCTTTTCCCAGATTAAGATATGATACTTAGAAGTTCTTGAAAAGTTTATTTAAAGAAGTCATTATTGCTGAAGAATGAAAATTTATTTTAATGAGGAACATGTTTGGGACAATAAAACATGCTTTCAGTGGGATGGCAATATGCTTTTCACAGAGACCACCATACACATATGCAATAACATTGAAGCCCCAGGATAATGCCTCAATCTGACTAGGTAAAATGCAGCTTGTCCCAAAGGCATCCCACTTCAGAAAATAGCATCCCAGACATCTCTAAGGAGCTCATTCCTGTTCTGCTATACATTGTTCTAGTCTTCTTCTCTCTATTAACCTGTCCTCAGATTCTTCAGATTTATTTCTGTGGAACCTGCCCCTTAAATGCCTCTCCTGCTGTTACTCCATCCCAGGAGCACGTTTGACAAACTGAAAGCTGTTAAAGAGGGTGTCGCATTATGAAAAAGAAAGCTGACTTCAACCTCTCATCTCTGCCACGTATTGTGGGTCCAAAACAAGCCTACATGGCTTGTGTGCTGCCCAACCTACTCCTGCTGCTACAAGTGTTTTTTGAAAGGCTCTGGCAAAATAGCAGGGAGGGGGCATGAAAAGAATTAGCCAGTCTCATTTGCAAGTAGATAACAAATTACTTAATTGTTTTATGTTCACTTCCAATCAATCTGATGTTGGACACTATTAGCAGTCTACAAATGTGGTACTTAGGCTCAAGGAGGAGGGCTTCATGAAGAGATCAAAACCTCCAACTCAGGTTGTTGAAATACTGCCACAACAGCCTCAAGTAACGGAGACTGACAATCAATCTCAGGACTGAAAATATGAACAGGACATCAGATATAAGAGTACTTTTGTCTTGAAAATGCATAGTTTTTATTCACATTTAGGATTTTTTCATCATTTCTTGAACTTTTGGATCCCTATAATATGTATGCTTTTGCCTTGGCATGTATCCTGCTTGGAGTATAACACAACAATACAATCATTTATCTCTCCTTAAATTTCTCAATCACTTCTTATTTTCATTGCCAAACACAATTCCTCTCATCTGGGATGAAGAGGGAGGGGGAGAAACTTTCACAATTTACTCCATTTGCCTGTGTGCTTAATTTTCCCTAATTTTGGATATGCTCCCACTTATTGTTCCTACGCTCCAAAAGGGGCTTATGCCCAGTGAGGCATAATTTCAAAGAAGAACACCAAAGCTTCCACTGGCAATAAATTATCTGATCAAAAATAATTATGAGGAAGGAGAGATCTTTCATTAAATCTACAAAGATTTCTGGAATTTTTCCAAAGAAATGTTCTTTGTTTTCAGCCAAAAATACCTCAGCTAATGCAACTGAGAACCAAAAGACTTCACTGAAAAATTTCTATTGAAACAGAGATTTTCTTAGAAGGCTTGCAACAGAAAAGATGTTCAGCTAAAAGAAAAGAAAATTAAAGAACCAGCTCTGCTGGAAAATGTTCAACAATCCTACCATGGATTTAATTCCTGCAGAAGAACTGTAATAGCCTGTCTTCTATTTGCTTAGTTTCTCAGCTTCATCTGAACCACTGATCCTGCTTTTTGTGTTGCCATTTTGTTCTCTTATATGCTTTAATTCATTTATTGGGGTTGGAAGAAGACTTTGCTCAGCTTATTCCAACTTCCAGAAGGTTTCCACGAGCAGTGGCTAGAACTCTGCCTTGTTCTTTCCCTCTCCCTCTACTTTGTGGAAGCTGTCATTCATCTTCACCACAGAGTCAGTCAGGATTTGCCTCTCTATTCAGTGCCTGTCTGCAGTGAAGCCCCTGACACTTCTTCCACCCTGGCTCATGTGTGCTTGTGTACTAGTGCTGCCACCTCTGTGATTGCCCTGTGGACCTCTCAGCTGAGTGCCTCTCACCAGAATGAAATTCACAGTAGGGCTGGGAGAGCTGGTTTGTGCCCTCTTTAGCCAAGCTTTGCTCCTGATTATTAAAGCCTTTGTCAGGGAGGCTTTGATGCTAGGAATTAACTTGAAAGGGATTTGATAACCAAGGGCCATATTCACGATGTGAAGATCTCCACCGAAGAGCTCTCCCCCCTCCTCAGCATCTCCTGAATTTTGAGCAGATTCTCTAGTTGTCATGGCAACAGCCTAATTTGCTCTCTTTTTGTGCTTTAAGTAAGCATCATGTAAAAGCTCCTCAATAAATGATGCTAAAACATCCTGAGCTCTGGTAGTGACATTGGGCAACTTGCCACATGGCTTAATTTAATTGCTCTGAAGCTATCACCAAGTGCATAATTCAGGGTTTCCTTTAACACAAAAGCTCTTAAAAGTTTGAATGGCTGCAAGGGAAAGAGGAAGAGGAAGAGAGCAGCTGCCATTCTTCTTCAAAAATGAAGCATCTTCAGGAGCAAGAGAGCAAGAGGACAGTTTTGTCCCTCTCTGTGGCAAAGAAATCCGTAACGAAGACAAAAACTTGGTCTAGACTCTCACTTTTTCTCCCCTTAGGTCACCTTGCACTTGGTGGAAAAGACAAAAGCATCCACCGTTCCTGTGAGTTATTCTCCCAGAGAAGGCAGCGTGGCTCCATCCTACATTGGGGTTGAGACTGAGATAGACAGCACAGCAGTTTAGAATGTGGCAATCCCCATGCATCGTCCCAGCTTCCTGGCAGTCTTTCAACATGAAGGCAGTGCCTAAAGAAAGACCCTGCCTTTAGGAAACCTTCTGGTCTGTCACCAGTGGTCTGCCTTTGTACCTTTGCTGGTACATGGGCTTGGTTTTAACTTGATGTCCCTACTGCCTCTAAAGGCAGACTGAGGCGACTTGGAGATGAGCCAAATTGAGAGCTGGTGTAGGAGTTGCTTGAAGGAGTTCGGGCTCCAGTGCAAATTTGAACCTCTCATCATTATGATAGAAGGTATAAAGGCCCTACTGAGTAAATATTAGCATAGCAGCAGCAGAGTGCAAACGGACACAGACTCCTATAAGGGAAGAACAGCAGCCTGTTTGTTTTTCAGTTATGGTGGAATGATACAGTTATTTGTCAATACTGTGGGCATGAATGTGTATTAGCAAAAGCTTTCAATAGTGTTGTAAATGATCATTAAAAAGCCTTGTTGGCTGCTTGGTCTGTTCTCTGGGTGGGAAGGGTCGTCCCACTGAGCTCCTCCACTTCCAGCATTGGTCTCATAATAATAAAACTCTTCGGGCAAACGAGGTGGCCTGAGGCTTGACTTGTTAAGAGAATCTGCAATGTTCTGTAACTCTTAAACAAAGCATCACCTGAGGAAAAAGAGCAATGTTCATTTTGGGGAAACTACTTCTTAGGAAATACAGGTGTAGGTAGTTGTCACTACAGGTTTGTGGTCAGAAAAAGAAAAAAAAGAAAATGTATGAACAGTTTAGTCATTTGGTCTGGGAGAAAACTGCTACTTTGGTGAGATTTTTTGATGTAGGGATTCAAACTCCCACAGCCAGCCTGTGAAATCCCAGTCCCTGGGCAGTGCCTCTATGAACCTTTCTCTTTCAGGGCCACATGCTTGCATCCCATGGGTGTCTGAACTGGTGGGATGATAGCACAGTTGCTGAATAGAAGATATTGTGAGATACAAGGTAGACTCTCCCTTTTCCTTATAATCTGCTTGTCTAGTCACTCCCTTCTGCAGAACAGTTCCATTCTTTTCTCACATACTGCATTCAGGGAACAGGCAAAGTGCTTGATGCGCTGCAGTATCACTTTGCCTGGACAGAAATCTCTGCATTCACTGAGATGATAATGACCATTCACCAGGGAAATACTGTGTTGTGGGCTGGGAATGGATGTACAACAATATAAAGGGAATGTCATGGCTACGGGGGAGGAGGATAAGAGGGATGGAATGGGAAATACAAGTGGGTAATCTAAGGTCTTCTTTTCAGGAGTGACAGACCAATTCTGGTTTCTTTGCCTGCCTGTCTTTGATAAAAGCCTGACAGTCAGGGTGAAGTCTATGACACCAGAGCCTGTACACCCTTGTTGTTTTACTAAATTATTCATTCCTGTTTCTGTGATAATATAGTTATAAGGAGGAGCCTAATTGAATTTACTGTCTCGCTTTGGCCAATAGGGTGATAAGGATCCAGCAGAATGGGATGACGGTGAATCCTGCTGGTGTGCTGTGAATGTGAAGCAGGAGGGACTGGCAGTTTGTGTGCAGGAGGGAAAGCGAATCGGTGCAGGGCCCCTGGATTAGCAGAATAAGGAAAGGTAAGGCTGGTTTTGTTTATAGGAAAGGACTCTGCAGGCATTGTTTTCCAGCAAGGCTTGGGGGGAGCAGGAATGCATGCGGTGGCACTTGCTTAGTGCATGTAGCGTGTGCCTTTGTCTTTATGTGTGCTGCAGGGGAATATAACATTGCATGTTCACTCTGTGTGTCTGCACAGAGATGCCTGTAGTTTATGTGGATCCAGCAGCAACATATGAAGCCTGTGCAGTATAAATGTAATGAGATGAGTCAGAAGGGAAAAAATACCTCATGGGCAGAGAGGGAAAAACAGTAGTGCTTTCTGGTTTGATTGAAAATGAAAATGCTGAGACTCTTAGTAAGCTGTTTGCAAACAAAACAGAGCAAGTGTGTGTGCATCTGTCTGTGTATGTATAGGATCTGCAGTGAGATGTTAAAATGGGAAAGAGCAGGTCAGACTGGAGCATTAGTCATCGCAGGTGGAGATGAATTGCAAGCACTCTGTGTAATCAGATTCCCTAACATGGAGAGTGCAAGTGAGTACAGAAGTGGATTAATCCTGACTGCTGAGCCAGCTACACCTGAAAAGTAATGGGGAGCAGAGGAATCGGGGCAGGTTACATGACTGGTTAGAGAAATTGATGCTCAAAGTGTCCTGTGTGCCTGCAGCTAAAACGATAGTTGTTTCTATAAGCTTGCTATTTCCCATTAAATGATGCAAAGAAAAGGTGAGCATCTCCAAGGATCAGGTTAGAACCCACAAATTAAGGTTACCTGGAAGAACAGGATCACATCAAGCAAATTAGCCTCTGCCCTTCCTTTTGGTTCACTGCCTTTGCCCTGGTAACAAGTGACTGCTGAACAGACAGGGCAGGTGGGAGAAGATGCATTACAAATGTGGCAAGTGGCATTAAGCCATGTAGACAGGGAACGTTGTTTGCAGTGATGATAATTGCACTTCTTCAGCTTACATCTTTGCAAGCCTTTAAGACAGGGCTTTCCTGAACTGGGCAATCTTAGTCCAGTCACTAACTAGAGCAGGGATCACAGCTCACTGTAAGACATTAACAGGTTTAGCTGCTTCTCATATGTTTTTACCATCTCATTCTTTTCAAGCCAGGATCCAGAGGAAAGTGTTGTTGAGACAAAGATATTGCTCACCTGTGGATATGTCATGTCTGTTGGAAACTAATTCTTATGATGAATGCTGAGGGAGATATCCTTTTTCTGCTTGCTCAGGAAGCGACAGCCAGAGGCTCCCTCCGAAAAGAGCAGCAGGACGGAAAACCCCATAGGGAGAAGCAACAAAATGGCTTATCTTGGATTAGCAAACCTGTTTGTTGAAATTAGTTCTCCTTCCTCTCTGACACCAAATTTCTTACATCAGAGGTCAACTTTTCTCTGCCTAAAGGTCTATCTTTTCTGTGGTCTTCTTACATGGCCTGAAGTTGGGGAGGATAACTGATTCCCATCAGAGAGCATCTCCCTGCTCACACCTACACTTTGCCCATAAAATCTCCTGAAGTCTCTGGGATGTGCTGATGGGAGTGGTGGGTTGAGTCTGACCCCCTCTGTCTCACAGCCTGTGCCTATGCCCCAAGTGAGACTGAAGGGACACTCACCTGGTACACATACAAAAAGGCTTCACCTTATAGGGATTATTTGTATTTGGTGAATAAAAGAAAGGGAACATGCTGCAGATTTCTGTAAGATAGATGCAGGCTCTCCACATGTCACCTGGAATAGTGGACAGAAAAACAGATCTAAGGCAGAGTACATACTGTAAGCTAATGGGTTTTTGTGTCTTGATTTCTCATGCCTTTCTCATCTTTCAGGTCATTTAAGCTAGGAAAAAACATGATCATAGTTGAGTTTGACTCCAACTTTCAAAGCACTTCCAGCCACACTGAGCTACAAAGTGAAGTAAAGCAAGTCTGGCTGTCTGAAAATAAACTCCCCAGTATAATAAACTTCTTTCCCTCTGCTCCAGAAACAGAGGAATAGTTAAATAACTTGTTTATTCACACACTCCAAAAGGCTGCACAGGTCCCAGGTGGCAGAGCAGGAGGATCTCCATACTAAAAACTGGGCACATACTCAGCACACCTGGAGAGTCCATTCTTTGCACATCAGAGGAAATTGTTCATACTTGCCGGTTTGGGGGTATGTGTCTTCCCTGGGAGATGCACACTGGGGTTTGGCAGGATAAGCATCCCTCTGACGCTGCAGCAGCAGTAGCCTGGTATTCTCTTGCAGCAGTTATTGCCGGCTGGGTGACTACATTGTTTGCTTCTGCCCTCAGAGTCAACAGTGAGGCTCAGGAACGGGCAAAACGCCAGCGTGTTCCCAGGGAAGGTTACGTCATTGCCAATTCACTGGTGCCAGACACTGTGCTGGAAACCTGAGGTCTCTTTTTGCCATTAATTGCCCAGATGATTAATTCATGCAATGATATCATTTTCTTGGGTGGAGGTTAGGAGGTTATGTACTCTAGTAATGAGAGGCGTGATGGGATGCAAAACTTGTGCTCCTTATTGATGTTAAGGCTAATTACAACAAACAACAAACTAGCCACTGCGTCCTCTGTATCATCCTTCCTCCCCCAGAATGGGTACCTTTTTTTCTTCTTTTTATTGGAAGGGTGGTTGTGGCCTGTTGTGTGTGAGCAAATGCTCTTAAGGGATTTGAGTGCCCGTAACGTTCATAACTACTCTGTAATAAGGATTTTTGCTTTAATTATTTTAAAATAACTATTTTATTTATGTCATTTACATTGCACTTTCAGCAAGAAAAAATGCTATTATAAGAAAAAAACCCATTATTATAAAGAAAGAAGTAAGTTTGATTTTTATTGCATGGTGGCTAGTCTGCTGTATGGTGGCTTTCTCCCCTCAAAAGATGCTGCTCTATAAGAGTGTAGGATCACTTCTCAGTCAGTCTGGAAATTGTCCAGAGTGTCAGGTTTTGCAGTAAATACTCTAGGGATTTTTTGAGATTTTTTTTATGTTTTAAGACTAAATATCCCATTCCTACCTCTTTAATGGCTAAGCAAATAAGCCTAGAATTCCCAGATGGACAAAACAAAAAGCTCCTTTGGCTCAGATACAATTAATAGCTGATAAAGTTGCAGCAGCTTGATCTGATAATCTTTTGGTAGGTGAAACTGATAACTCAAAATGTCAAACAAACTATCCAGGGCATTTTCAGAGCTGTTGTAAGAATGTTTTCTGTCAAACAATGTCACTTCACTGCCTCGTGTATCCCTCCCCCTCGCTCACCCCAGGGTTGTTCTTCTCCCCTCAGACCTCTGTGGTTTTGGCTGGTTTGCATCCCCAGAGGTGTACAAATCCGTGGATCATAAGTTTTCAAACAGACCTGGTAAGACCAATTGGAAACCTTCCAATTTCTAGATGTGCCTTTTATTAATGGGATAAAATGGTTTCCTTTCTGTTTAAGCAGTGAGGAAGCCCTCTCTCCATTCTGAATAATTTTTCATTTCTTCCCATCCTTCATGGTCTGCTGTAGTATTCTTCTGCCTCATCTAGGATCTGAAAATCTCAAAGAGCTTTTTGAATGCTGACAAATAGCAGAGGTTTGATTAGCAATTGTAGCAGATCATTTACCAGTCCAGTTCTGTAGGCTCATATATATTTATAATACAGTTATCAAGGAAAATTAAGTGATTATGCAGAACTAGCAATGTCTGAATTAATGGCTCTCAGGTTCCAGACATTCATCTATTGCCTGTTTAATAAGGAATGATCCTACTGCGTCTGGGCAGATCAAACACTGCAACAAGGGTGCGGTATGACTTTTCTGCCCTTAGCAGATTACACTGGCCACAGGAAAGGTTGCCTAGAGTATGTGTTTGTAATTTAGACCCTGCTCATAAAGGGGAAAAAAATAATGACATGGCCTTGGAATAGTAGGAGGAAGGGTCTGTGACGTGGCCTTCAGGTGGAAATGATCTTTTGTCCTGGTGGCAGCCCTCCATTGCAAAGGGTTGAATTCTGCATTGCCATCAGAGTGATATGAAAGGCAGAAAAAGACTGTCTCCTTCCCAGGACAGTCTCTGACGGGCTGGCGTCACAGGGGGTGGGAGAACAAAGTGGATTGGATGGGGTAGGAAAGACCCCTTTTCCAGGCTTCCTGAAACTGGGAGTATTGCCTTCGAACCACTTCCGAGAGCGTAACTGCAGCAGTTTTTAAAAGCACGTTAAATTTTGCTGTAAACTATCAGACTGGGATATGAACAAGACCGACAACTGCTGTGTCGTACCACACTCAAGCCTGAAGAACACCAGCAGCATTATTTTCCTACGCATCGGAAAAAGACATCAGAGTCCATATTACAGGAAGGAAAATGGTAGGACTGCAGAGACAGGTACAGCTGGACAAAGTAAGAGAGGGTTGTGCCTATCTTTTTGAAGAAGGAAATTCTAGTTTTGCCAGACTTTAAGGGTTTTGGCCAATTCATTTCCTGCTCTCAGCATGGGCCAGAGCCAGCACTTCTTCCCTGTATACTTCCACTGGAAACCATGGGAAAGCATTGGCTTCTGTATTTCATCTCATACACAGGAGCAAACATACACAAACCAACTCCTGTTAAAAGATGGCAACTGGTGTCTTCTGCCAGGTCTTTGTGGTTTAAAATGGCTATTTGTTGAGCTCCCTCAAGTGTAAAATTGTGCTACCTCAAGCCCTGCATTTTCCTTTAGAATTTACTTTTACATTTAGTTGACAATGGCACAAACACAGAAGGAAATAGTTTTCTAACTTGCTGGTTCTAGCCCTGTAAAACCACAAAGCTGTTTAAAAAAGGATACTGATAAGCCATTTTTTGATAAAAGTGATAGCTAAAGCCATTCACATTATTTGGTGTAAAATAAGCAGTTAACTGATTGCCATCCAAGTGGATGGAGAAAGTCCCACTGCTCTGCAACTCAGGACTTACAAGCTTGGTGGAAAAAAACAACCAGAAATGCTTATGTCATATGTCTTATGTAGCCCACGGAAAATACTTTAAATCTAGAAGTACTGGTAGGCTTTCACCAGCAAATTAAGTTCATAAATAAACACAAGCATACTAACATAGAGCTATTAGAGAAGCAAAATCAATAGCAGCAGAGCATTCAGCTCTGAGATGATTCAGACCTTTAAAATCTGTTGCTTAAAATATAGTAACACTCATTTTTTTTTAGGTAAAATTATTATTTTTAATATAGGGTATCTTGGCCCTGTGCGGTTGCCTTCTTTTGTATAATACAGTGAACATATCTGTTATGCTGTCATCTTTCTCCCCCACTTTTATCTGTACTTTTCTGGGTTTAGAGTAAGGCTGAACAGCACTGTAGCACACAGCAGCCCAGGAACATGTCAAATACCTTCTTGGCCGCAGAAACACTTTTTCTTGATTCCGCAGAACAAGACGACAAATTCCAGAGGAAGACGCTAGAAAATATAGATTCTTCTCAGAGAAAGAAGTCAAGAAAATCAGTTTTCTCATTCAACTTAGCAGCGCAGCGCAGTTGTTTATAGCCACTGCCGTAGAGCAGTGAACAATAAAATGGAAATCCTACGCAAAGCATGATCACATGGCACCAGAGGTGATGGGACCATGTGTTTCTGTCCCTGAGTCACCGCATGCACCTCTGATGCACTGTGCCTGTCACAGTGCCACACAGCATGTGGGCAGGGAAACACACTTGGCACACGGCTGTTCTCTGAAGTGGGCTTGACAAAACCAAATAATGTGACAAGCTAGGAAGCATTTATTCTTTTTTTAGCCCCAAAGTTTTTTTGTTTTGCTGCTGAAAGACAAAACTCAGGGCCTGTATTTCCCTTTCTGGTTGCTAAAGTGTTTATTGCGTTTTGGTGACTCAGGTTGGATGAAACATGGTGCTCTCTCCAGCAGCTCAAGGCTGCTGTATTTAGCTTGAGCCTTCTATCTAAAATAGGCCTGTGTGTATTTAGTTAATCTTTTGGGCAGGCTTTCTTACTCTGGCAGCCTTATGAAGTTTTTTTTTAACAGGAGAGAGAGGAGTAGGCAAGGAAGGGGGTGCGGCTTCATGATAAAACTGAAAGAGGTTGACAGGAATTCACATTAAGGTTACCTCGGTTTACTCCAGGCAACCTTAATAATTCAGCAGAGCCTTTGAGTCAGGGCTTCCCACACTGTTCCCCACAGGGGCAGTTCAGTGTGTGAGTTTCTTGAGGCCATTCAAGGCGCCAGTTCCTATGAAAAGCAAGACATAGGAAAGGATGGTGCCTGTCAAGATCTAGAGCTGACAATTCCTATTAATGTGCAGGAAGGCTTTTCCCAGGAAGATTCTTTGATGTCTCTGACTCTTGGTCACAGTTCATGGGCCTCTGGCTTTATATGTCACGCCTCTGTGTTGAAAGAAAGTTCTATCTCTTTTGCTGAGCCGCAGGGTCAGGCTGTCCCCCCCTTATGTGTGACCCACAGAAAGAGCAGGACAGTTCCCTTAGTCACCCAGGGCAGACACAAACCTTGTGAAGTCTGACACCTCCTGCAAAAGTCATGCCAGCTTTGCAAGATCATCTGCCTTCTGCTGCAGTCAGAAAGAGAGAGGGATCACATCTAAACCCCAAACTTTTTTTTTATTTCAGAGAGAATCCCTTTGATAGTGATGAGAATTTGGCTTGAGCTAGAAGGGAAGGAATTGACTACCTGCTTTTTGAGGTAGTTACCAGTAAAATAAGTAGCATTGTGAGTTTTTCTGCTCTATTCTGCTAACCTGCAAGCAATATTGGAGTTTAATAAATGTTCCATTAAAAGTAATGCAACAATCAGAGGAGAATATGAGACAGGAGTTTCTGCATTGCTGAGGCATTTCATCTTTTGAACAGAAAAGTTCTGTGGCCATCTTCAGTTGACCAGAATAAATAGTAACAGCAACATGCTGTTAACTCCTCATGATATTCGAACCTCATAATGCTCCTTCAACCCCACTGTTAGAAGCAGTGAGATAGCAACATCTCAGTGCAGCATCTCTCTGAAAGACTACAGCTCATCAGGTGTAAGACAGGCTCTGGAATTGCCATCTCTGAAAATTTGGGAAAAAAGCCTATGAATGAATTGGATGTTTGAGACAAAATTTGCAAGAAATTTTTAAATACTTCTTGTGCTGTTTTGGAGGGGGAAAAATTTGAAATGGTTAGATTCCTTTGAAATAAGTGGTCTGGTCATCAATCTACTGTTACAGATATAAAAAATACTTAACCTCAGCTCCATATGTCTTCCTGCACTGTAATTCCTCCCATTCCTTGCATACAACTATGACTGAAAAGATCTCAGTGCTTCTGTTCAGAAGAACCTACACCGTCAGCTCCTCCTGTGTTATTCTGCCCTTCTCTCCATCTGGTCACTGGGTGATTAGGATCTGCTGAGGATCCTGAGATAGTTCTGAGGTAGTTGTCCTCTGGCTTCAAAAGACAAAGAACACCAACAGGGTTTAATTCTTCATGAGGGACCTAAAATTGCAGCTTTCTCCAGAGCCTCCCACACATTGGACTAATAGGGACAATAGCTGTACAATACCTTCACACAGTGCTGTAAGACCAATATATTTTCCAAGAGCAGAGTAGGCGGTGAAGAATGAATAGACTCTTTAGTTGTCTAACCTTCTAAATGTGTGGTTTCATGCCTAGTGATAGACCATCAAGAGCTATGGGCAGGTAAGGAAAACTGATTTTTTAAAGAGAGTATAGCACATGGCTCTTTCATGGTATGGTCAGGGCTAGCAGCTAGTGGGGAAGGTGATATACTAGTAGAATCATAGAATGGTTTGGGTTGGAAGGGACCTTAAAGATCATCTATTTCCAGCCCTCTCCCCCCCATGGGCAGGGACACCTTCCACTAGATCAGGTTGCTCTTGGCCCTATCCAATAATCATCAGCAATAAATTTTTGTGAGCCTCTAAAGAGCACTGCTGAAGCCCAAAATACAACCAGGATGTCCATTTAAACTAACAACAGGTTCTGTGCTTCCTCTTGGCAAAACTCACATGACTTTGCTAACACAGAGCAGTTGTTATACTTACTAGCTGGGAATACTCAGTTTCTAACTAGGTTTTCCAATACAGTTTCTCTTGCCAAAATGTTCCTGCTGCTCCTTCATTAGTATTAAGAAGCATTAGACAGGTGCTATGATTGCATGGAGATGCCAGCAAGACCAACAGTTTGATTAAAGCCTGCACTCTTGCTGCTGCTTGCTAGCAAAGAAACCTTAGTGGGCCAAGGCTGGCAGCAACCCCAGAGGATGGGTTCTGCCATGAGGCTCAGTGATGAACAGGCAGAGGGAGGGCAGGGCCCAGGCTGGCAAACCAGATGCCATCCCCTGCATCACTTGGCAATGTTTCTTTTCAACTTTCAGGGCGACACACACCGAAAAATCAGCTCAGGTAGGGACTGCTGGCAGGCACTAACTAGCCCTGCAGATGATGCACTGTCAGCAGCTGCTGCTCAAGATCTAGCTACCCAGGAGAGAGATTCTGGTTTACAGATGAACATCTGAGCTCTCCTGGGATGTTTAGCCAGTGTCATTGCATTAGGGTATCATATGGTCCTGCAGTCCTGGCTGAAGGTGAGAGAAATCACTGTTTTCTTCATCAGGCTTTCAGGGAGCTGCTGCTTTGCTCTTGCTGCAGTGGCTATGGCTTAGATACAGGACTGGTTTGGACCAGCGGGTGAGTGTTTACAAACTAGCCTTGGAGTTGGTTTTTTTTCAATCAGAAGTGATAAACTGACAGGAGGAGGTGGGAGAAAATACACAAGGTGCACTAGTGGAAGGCCAAGCTCAATGATCCTAGTCTTCAAATCCATTTCATTTTGCACAAGTACTCTGCAGTGCTTTCATAGTAATTGAAGAGATCCAAAGCAATTATCCTCTTTCAGAAATGAGATACTAATGATGGAGAGCTGAAGCAAGACAAGAGCAAGTGATTAAGCTGATAATAGTGAAGGGCTTCTATATATTTGTTATCAGGCAGTGTACTTTTTTCATGCTCACAATAAGGTCCTCTCTTGCCCTTGTTTTACATTTGGATTCCCATACGACGTTATTTAACCAAGATTATTCCTGCAATTCTTAGGAAAATACATGCGGATGTGCAGGGCATATTACCAACATGTGAAGGTGATTCAATACTTTGAGGAAATTCAGTGATCATACCAGATAATCCCATCACAGGGTCATGTTTGGTTCCTGTTTTTTCATTAAAGTATATAGGAAAGGGGACAGAGGTCCTTGTGTCTAAACTGGTTTATTTATAAGAAATGATTCATACACTACTTTCTTACATAATTAACATCTTCTGGGTATCAACACCAGTTTGTTTAGTGATCAACTCTGAAACTGGACTCCAGTGACATTAGCAGTACTCATCTGAGCTGAGAACTCTGTATATTCTTCCATGTTAAAAAGTAATAAGGTTTTCAGATAGATTTAATTTTAAACAGTTGTTGTGCTTACTTTGTATATTATTGAACACCTCTGCAATCTGTATTTATATCACTGCACATCTCAGTCGCACTCAAACTTGACCCAATTTACCCTTTTCATGCTTTATTTATGTAGTTAGTGACTTGTTCAAATTTTAAAAAAAAAAACATAGAGAAAGGAACCACTTTTTCTATTCACAAAACCCATATGATTGGTTTTCTTTTGTGTAGTCTTGAAATAGAGGAGAATGTTTTGTGTGTTTTAGTGAACTGGCTGCTGTACTGCAACATTCAGGAGCATCAGCTCTGCCCTTCAGCTCCAGCCTATGGAAAACACTGGATATGCAAGTGTAAGCACAGGCAGAATTTGGCTCATCATCTTAACAGGGGGAGGCCAGGGTGAGTGCATAGCTCTCTGCAAAGCTGCAGGGAATAAACACACTTCCTCAGCCAGCTGTAGTTAACACCATGCCATCTTTGCCAGTCTCTGAAATCCTGGAGCTAAGAACTTGTGCTCTGGGGTTTGTTTTTTGGTTTTGTTCAGGTTTTTAACCAGTTCTGTGCCTCCACAGTGATGAGAAAGTGATGTAGCTGTTATCAGGTGGCCAGAAAGTTTTAAACCTTGTGGTCTTTATGATCCTGAGGGCACAGGCATTCAGTCTGGGCAAGAGCTGAAAATAAACCTAGCAAAGCAAGGCAGCTCTCTAGCTGTTACTCAGAGCTCTATGGAGTTTGTTTTGGATTCTTCAGCTGATCTTGCAGTCTACTCTTTTTTTTTCTGCAAACACATATCCACAGTAAAAGTGGCTTTTGTCAGTAAACTTCAGTCATGTGGGACAGCACCACTTAGCTCTGAAAAATGCAGATTGTCCCAGAGAGTAATAAGAATACTTTGCAATGCTGCTTCTACCATTAGCTATATCATTGTATAATTATACATAAATAGTTACTGCCTACCTGTCCTGGTAGTCAGGATGCAGTCATGGAAAGGGGGGCCCCAATGGGGCTCTCAGGTAACTTCAGTGTGAGGTTTGTAGGATGTCCTGTTTCTGCTCTGCCTGCTGCAATGGTTGTGCTCTCTGTAACCAGTTAGTCATGCCATATTTGTGTGTGTACCCAGCAAGAGCTCACATCAATGCGCATGGCTTGAGTTCCTCCCGCAGTGTTCTGCTGGGCTGTCCAGCTGCAGAGCTGCTACATGTTCTCTCTTCACCTCTTCCCCTTCCTTCTCTCCTTTTCTTGTGAAAGAATAGGAGAAGGAGAACCTAAAATAGCTGTGCAGATTCATCCTTTATTTTCCCTGTTACAAAATGGTTCTAAGTGACACAGTTTTTACTTCAAGGAAGCTTTTTCCCCCCCCCACTCATGGTGGCTATATATTCGTCAGCCTTGAAAGGTTTGGTGGTTGGATTCTTAAATAAGCTTGCCAATTTTGTAACCCTTAAAAGCTTTGTAATTCAGTTATTGATCAGCAAGGGAACCAGAGCTCTTGAAGCTGCTCATGCTTGACTCAGTGGTGCAGCATGGAGGTATGTGAGCTGAGCCTTGCAATATCTCTGCAAAATAAAGCTTGTCTTCTGAAATGAGGAAACCAAGGCACTGACACTGAGTGACCTTTCCCCAAGCTGATGGCTGAAGACTCTGTTAAAATCATGTTGTGCTTTATTCCATCTCTGGGTCCAGCTCACAAGCCTGATCTCTCAGGACTTTGGCTTTAGAATCCAATCTGGTTCCCACAATCACATATCATGTTTTATGATGCTTTTTGCCTAAATATAGTTTCTGGTGTCTGGAGTCAATTATGGAGGGCACCTACACCACCCAGCATGAGTACAAAGACTGGATGGGCAAACAGGCAGGAACTGGGAGAGAAGACAACTAGATAAAGGACATTTAGTGAAATAAGGTAGTGATATAATTTATCATTAGGTTTTTAAAAGCTACTGTTGAATTTTAGCAGTTCACCTCAGGTGATACAACTCTTTGTTGACACAGTATCCCTACAGAGACAATATAAATTCTTTAGTTACATTCAAAACCCGGCCAGATGCTTTAGTATATGGAAGCTAAACACCTACCCCCTGACTGTTCTGCAGAGGTTCCTGCTGGCACCACAAACATATTTGGCTTGCAGCTCCAACCTGCAGCCATGCTAGAGCAGGATCTTATGGACATTTATGAGGCTGTAGCAGGGAAGCAGGCACTGGCAATGCCACAAAGACTGGGCTGCTCAGTCTAGCTCTGGGATAGTGGACTGTCGCCCTTGCTGGAGTGAGAAGTCTGTGGGTACATGGTATGAGCAAAAGGGATATATCCCGCAAACCCACACAGCTTTTCATGTGTCTCCATGTGTAAAGGTGCAAAAAAAAAACAAAAAAGAAGCATCTCCTACAAATGCTCAGCACAGTTTGGGTTGGTCATCACAGATCTTGAGACAGACATAGGAAGCAGAACCCCTACAGTGCTCCAGGTAAAGGTCTACCAATCCTCATTTTCTCTGTCTCTTTGGGGGGAATAGTCTAACCAGGCCAGTCAATCTCCCACCACTTCTATATCCCGTGAAAGAATTTGGCATCAAGCTATCTTACAGTTGTGTCAGAAATCTTGCCCAGAGTGTAGTAAAACATTGTCTTTCTCTTCCATCATCAAAATAATCCCGTGTGCTCAGATTCTTGGCTTATTCTTTTCTTTGTGCTGCTACATGAGATGGGCATACATGGTTAGAAAGCAAGTGAGCCACACAGAGGCAAATTACAGGCTTTATTTCTCCAGGTATCTGCTGTTCACATGATCACGTTAAGTAAATCTCAAGTGTACAATAAGGCATTCCTTACCAGAGGAGGAAAATCTGGGAAATTTGAGTATGGCAGTGCCTGGAAAGATGCAAGGGGGAGAAAAGAGGTGAGTGCAAATGGCAGCAAAACTTAGACAGAATATACTAGTGCTACAGATGGTCTAGAAGACTTCAGATGTTTGAGGAAAAACTTTTTAGCCCCCAGAGGCATAGAACATTTGGGAAAGAAATAGAATTTTCGTGGCATCTTAAAATGAATTCGAAGCATTGATGCAGGAATTGTGAAGTTGTGTTTGAAGATCTGTTATTTACAAATATGCAATTAATGTTTGTCTTATAAACATATCAAAAGTCATACAGTTTGTGCTCCAGACAGAAAGTCTTTCTTATAGTCATCAGCTAATTGATAATTATCTTTTTGAAGTATATTATCATCTCTCAGTGAACTGTGTCTTCCCTTTCATGCCACATAGCAATTTTTTTCCCCGCAGCATGTCTAGTTCACTCTGTAGTAATTTGTTTACGTGCATTTTGAATAACCAGCCTATTGTGGCAGAACTGAAATAGAGTAGAAAGAAAATGGCATAGAAATGAAGAAGACTATGTGATCGTAATCAAGACGGGAGCCCCATTAGCACTGGGCAAGCTGCTGCAGTTTCCTCTGAGACACTGTGAGTTGTCAGTCCCTTAGGCATTTCTTATCTGGATGAGCCCTAATGCATATTGGCAGGCCCTACATATTAAATACACCCAGTTTCTTGATTTTATTCAGATCAGCACTCTTCAAAGCAGCACATCTCTCAGCTGAAGGAAATCCCTGCTCTATTAATGGCGTGTCTGGTGCCACTTTCACTCCTATCACCATGAAATCAGGACTTGTACGGTTGCTGCAGGAAACTTGGAGCATGTCTCACAATACACAACATGAACTGCATCAGATCCAAGACTGGGAAGGAAAGAGACGGCAGCTTTAGAGCCCTGCTTCCTTCCTTCTTACAACATCATCAGCTTAATATGCAAAGCATTAATTTCTACAAATTCTCTGGTTTGTACTGCTGTCTCCTGCTTTTCTTTACTATAATGGTGAGGAGCTACTTCGGCATGTGTATAAGAATTAGCCTTAATGGAAGCATTAGTGTCACTATTGCTTGGGGTGGGAATGACCACAATACTCTTGGGAAGAAAGAAATGGAGACAGTATGCCAACTCAACTGACTTTCAGATGAAGATGGCTCTATAGTATTCAAGGATTAACACAGGATTTCTTCATCCATACTGCCTACTTCAGCTGAGCTGGGTCTGGCTTTGCTGATAAGCAAGTATTGATACTGAACAGAGACAGGCCTCCATAAGTTCACTGACAAGGGGATATTGCCACTGAGACAACACCGCAGCCATTAGGTGTCAACAGGATTTCCAGAGAGAGAATAAAATGAGGAAATAATATATTGTTTCCAAGAAGTAGTACATCCTAATTTGTTCTGGGGGATATTAAAACCGGAGAGTATTATCATAATATTCAGATTTATTTTTCACTATTTTTCACGGCTTTAGTCATTGTCCTTTGCAATCTACTTGAAAGTCTGATCATCTTACAGTGATACTTTGTCTTTTTCGATTTTTTCCCCTCATCTTCTTTTCCTCACTTGTCATTACAAAATAATAGGCAACAGAGGAAACAGACTAATTCATTTTCTGTGTAGCATGTAGCTCTTGGGAAATGGTTCCATTTGTACCCAGTTTGGTATGCACATCCCCATTATCTTAAGGACATAAAGCAAGCCCCCTATCATGACACTACTATATCAAAAGCACTGACAGCTTTGCAAACTGAAAATACAAATGAGATTTTTGAAGCCTAGACTTCCAGTTATATAGCCACCCAAGCAAGTAGAGGGAATTTTTTTAAGGTCTACAGAAGTGCAGCAATAAGACAATGGAATCATTGCACCTTTACACATATCAGTGGCTTTACGAAGCATGTTGAACACTGTGACATGGTTCGCTTCTGAAAAGGAGATATCCTACCATCCCTGACAATCTCTCTAAACAGAGAAATTGAATGCACAGGACACTGACTTCTTGAGAAAATCTTTTAAGAACACATTTCCAAGGGAAATCACTGCTGCTGTGAAAGGTAACAAAGAATTTAGGAAACAACTGGAATTCTGAAAGAGAATATGTTTTAAAAACCTCATAGAGGGTAGGTTTAGATTAGATATTAGGAAAAAAATCTTTACTGTGAGGGTAGTGAGGCACTGGAACAGGCTGCCCAGAGAAGCTGTGGATGTGAAAGTATTCACAGCCAGACTGGACAGAGCTCTGAGCAACCTGGTGTAGTGTAAGGTGTCCCTGTATGCAGCAATGCGATTGCAAACTAGATGATCTTTAAGGTCTTCTTCAACCCAGGCCAATCTATGATTCTGGCAAGCAACTGTCAGGATGAAACACTGAAAGCTTGAAATTAATAAATAATTTCTTGCTTTCCTCTTTTTCAAAATATACTAGAAATATGGAAAATATACTTCTTAAAAATATACTGTATGTGGAAAGCCATCCAGCTGGATTTGGACCTCCCTAACACGGCTGTCCCTTCACAAAAGTCAACTTCCACATTGTGTCAATATGTCTGAAGGCAGAAAGGGCCCTATGGGAATGTCTTAAAACTTAAATGTGTGCTGAAGACTACCCACAAAATGGATGTGAGGGGTATCAGTCAATGGTTGTTTGCCAGGTGAGGAGCATCCCCTTGCTTTTCCATCCACCATGGGGCAGAAGTAAGTGTGTAGTCTCTTATGGTGAGGTGGGAGGATAATCTTTGCACTTTGGTTTTCCATCTTGCCACCCCCAGCATTGCTCCCTTGAGGCAGTCAAGAGCAGTAATCAGACACAGGCTGGCGTGGTTCTGTCAGTTCATTACCCGACAGCATAAGATAACAAGCTCAGGGGAAATCTAAGCTTGGTTAACAGCTATCAGCCAGTTGAGTTTGGTTCCCTCTGGATGCTACCGCACATCAGAAAGTAACCGGACAAGAGGTTTAAGTGAACATTTTGTTCTTGTTTTCTAACACATGTCAACAGGTTTTCTGAGATAATTTGCATCTTCATGGACTTTATCCTTGAGAGAAAGCAGGTAGGTGCCTGGCTGTTGTCAGTGTGCTGAGTGAGTACATTACATATCCTCCCTTGCTCTTCCAAAAATACCAGCCAGGAAGTTTAACTGTGTAAGTGGCTGATGGTGCCAGCCTCTTTGCTGTTGTTTTCAAGGTCAGCTCTAATTGACCTTCCTCTTGCTTCATTTAGTTGCTCACAGTGTTTCCTTTTCAGTCCCTGACGGTACTCACATTGTTAGGATTTCTGTGTGTTCTTCCACTGTCTTTTGGTTAAGCTGATTCCTGCTTACTGCCTCCCTTTCTGCTTGTGCCTTCTCCTCTTCCTCTCTCTCCTCCCTGTTCCCTTTCCTCAGGACTCTCTCACTGTCCTATGCCTTGTTTATTATTTTCCCATCCTGAAGTATAGCCTAGATCCCTCACCTTCAGCTCCACAGCCCAGATGCCTTGTTTTCCCAACTAGCTTTCAGGAGCAGCTGTTTCACATAGCAGCAGATTACTCCTGCATGGTGGGAAGCAGCTGCTTCTATTGCAACTTAAGGAACTCCACAGGAACTGTTGCCTTGCGTGGAAGCAGTGCATGGGCTGTATTCCAGCTGTGTAGGGCGCTACCTTGCTGTGGGTAAGTTTGTGGCTGGCACAGCATTAAGTAGGTGATGTGTCTTCATGTGATCCATAGGAAGACACTGTTGTACATAGGCAAGGTACAACCTGATGGAGTAGAGCCAGCACCTCTCCTACCTGTGGCTCTGGAGTGATAAAATATCCCTCAGCAGATCTATCTTGCTTCTGATGGAGGTGTGGGCTTCTGGCTCTGTTGAAGTTATAGCCCCACTTGCTTGCCAGGATAGGATCTGTATGTGCACGGGGTGGATGCTGTGCTGCGTGACAGCTGCACAGAGCCAGATTTGGCCTGATGTGCTGAGCTCTCCAGAAGTCCATGGGGAGTTTCAAGCAGTAGGAAAATGAGGTCCTAACCCACTCAGCCTGTGTCTGTATGAGAACACCTACTGCTGAAAATTAACAGTAAGTATGCATGATGCAGAAGCAGGCCATGAGGTTTTCCAGTAATAAAAGCAGTGTAAACCACTGGCAGTTTACATTGCTCCCATTGCAGAGAAGGTCTCTGTGGCAGCACTAATAGAAATTGACAAATCGATATAGTGAAGCCACCAATAACTTCATTTAGAAAAACAAACAAACAAACAACAAAAACCCACCCAAACAAACAAACAAAAACATAAAATCTATAATCTATATTAATTACATTACCCAGATCATTAGAAAAATGTATGTAATGAGAGGAGGACTCTCTGTGGCATCACTCTGAGATACCCAAAGCTGAAGATCCTGACAGGAACCCCTGAGGGGAGCCAGGCATTACTCTGCTGCAGCAGCGTAATCCTGTTTCAATTTAGCCTCTGCGTACTTTGCCAGAGGGAGATTTCCCCGTGACATCAGTTGCTTAGGTTTTTTCTCCTTCCTTCCCAAGCCAACAGCATGCAGCCCAGCCTTAGCAGCTAGTGGAGTCAGTGCCAGCCAGCAAAGGCCAGAATAAGAGCACTGTCCCAAATTCTCTAGAAAAGAGAATTTTGCCAGGTCCCAGTGTCTCCTGGACAATATTTTCCAGTACTAAACAACTGGTGGGGAAAAAAAGGACGGATCACTGTAAACATTGCTGTTTAAAAGAGTCCAGGAGGAGTGATCATGGCCTTAAAATAAGGATAAAAAATTGTTTAGTGTGAGCATTGGTCACAATTTGGGAAGCCTGGTTGCAGAGGAAGCTTGTGTGTCTTCCAGTCACATCACAGAGTACTCTGGCCCTACCCAGCCTTGGGACACCCTATGCCATGTCCCCCCAAGCCCTTCTTCCCTCAGCACAGGGTAGAGCAGAGACATTTGCCCATTGCTTTACTGGCTGATGCTTCCCAAGATACCCACATTCAGCTGGAGAGTGCAAACCTCACAGAGGAAGACACAGCCATGCAAGCACCTGGCAGTGTGGGAGAAGCACCTCCACGAGCATGCAAGTCCTGATGGACCCTGTCCCAAGGAAACTGGCCTGTGGAAAGAGCCTGGTCTAGTCTGTATGGCTGGGGCTAGGTTCCCTCCCGTGGCTGAGAGCTGCCACAGCAGGAACCAGCAGTTCTGTGGTGTAGTGCAAAGCATGCAAGGGGCAGGCATCTTGTGTAAAGATGCTTATCCCAAGAATAGTGTTAAACTTGCGTCCTACGTTTTGCCAGTTAGCACCAAGGTCCTAGAAGAGAACATGCCTAATTGCTGTACACAGTAATGGGATACTCATTTGGACCCCTTCTGACAACAGAGAGATCTCTGGGAAGCTCTCTTAACAAGGACCGGACCTATTCTTGAGTACGTTTTCCTTCAAGTGAGGGAATTTTTCTTATTTGTATTACATGCAAGGTAGAAAACACAGGTTCATGAGCAGAGGACAGCACGCCATATTTTTACCCAGCCCGTAGTATATAAATCCCCCAAAACCTTAGTAGGCTCTGCCAGCCAGGTCATCCTGGACAGGAAACAGTGGATGGTTCTGTGCTGGCATTCACAGTTACTCTGGTAGGACAGGAGTAGGCCAAGCACTGTGTGGGTGTATATATGAGGTGAGCAGGTAGCTCATAATTCATGGACACTGTCTGTTGCCTGTTTTTTGGAACAACTGCTGCAAAAACAGTCGGTGCTACCAAAGTGCTCTCTGGTGTGTGTGTTCGCTGATGTTTTGCAGTCACCGGGCGTGCCAGGAACAGGCGGGAAGTCAGCACAATGCCTTGAGATACCTTATCGACTGTAAATGTGGCAGGAAGTCATTAAAGATTTCCTGAGCTATGCCCTGGGAAAAGACTACCTCCAGGCTCCAGCAAAGTCAGAGGACTTGCACTGCCAGGGCTGAGAAATCAAAACAAAAATTACCCTAATAAGGCAATGTCAGCAGTTTCAGGATGGAGCCCTCTGCTCCAGATGGATCCTATGCCCATGGGGTTGGGGTGGTGATGGATGATGAGATTTGGGGAACATGTGCCAAGGGGCTCTTTGTAGCTTGATTACTTGTATGTAGGATCATTGAGCCTCCCTAAGGGTTTGGGGACTATGAAAGGTATGGGCATGGGCAGATCTGATTCCTTTGTCTCTAAAGCTTTGTAAATTCCTATAGGTGAAAATAAATGAGAGTTTATTTTAAGAAAGCTGTTGGGTTGCTCTATGAGCTCTCACCCATAAATCCAGGAGGGAGATTCACAAACACTGAGCTCTCTTGGACCAACTGGGAAAAGACAGTTTTCTGCCATCAGAAGACAGAGTTTGGGACAAGAGCATGAATATTAAGGGAGACCAAACCACGGGAAGGCAAGGAGCTCCAGTATTTGTAGGGATTCATTCAAAGAGATTTGAAGGTGGTTAGGGCATAATTTAAACAATGATACCAAGACTGTACGTGACTCATTTCACTTAATGTATGGGATAACTCTCATTTTCGTTGCTGCAGATATGTATGTCTTGAAAAACAAATACATTTTACCAGCAAGAATTTTATTTTGTTTTTCACCTAAATCTCACCAAACAAGACTCAAATGCTGTCTTAGCAGATAAAAATTTCTTGGGAAATTACTGTAGAAATCTGTTTTCTGGGATGTGCCTAAAAGTGAAAAATTCTTTAAACTGTGAGATTATTTAACTGCTGAAATACTTAGCATTCTGAGTAAAAACAAAGGCATCATACTATGGTCAAAGGAGAAGAGTCAAATAGTTACATTTCACAGTGTTCATTTTCTCACTTGAATAGATGAATGGATTAAGAGATCTTTCTTCTTAAACAAACAAACAAAAAACCACCAAAAACAAATAAACAAAAATTTAAAAAAAAAAACCAAACCAAACAAACAAACAAAAAAAACAAACGAGAGGGGAAAAAGAATGTGAGGATTAGACAGCCAAACTTCTAGTTTTGAGTCCCTGCAAAAATTCTACAAGTGAACTTGTAAAATCAGATGGCCTGGTAGTATCTAGCAACCAACCACCTGCATGCACCTGGCTCAGAGTCTAGTTTTGAGTGCAGAGAGCAGCAGGGACAGGAATGAGTAGTTTGAAGCTACCACTGCACTTGATGTCTATAGGAATTTTTCTACTACGTATTGTTTGCATGTTATATGAATTTAGGACATTTGTTCCTTAAGTTCAGAGCCTTGTTTACAAACCTGCCAAAGATAATACAACTTTATCCCTTTGGATCATTTTCTGGTTATCTTGTAACAAGCATGTGTTATTTTTAACACACAAAATACCAGAAATAAGATGTCTCTCTTTTTAAAATTAACATTTATGGTCAGAATAAATTTTTCTTTCTCCACAGTGAAGAGTTATAGAATTGTTTGTTCCTAAGGTAGTGCAAGCTGGTCTGTACTGATCAGAAAACGTTTGGGGATCAGAGCTGGGAAACATATTTTGTCCTACCTGTTTGACTGTACCAGTGTAGCATACTGCATAGCAACCAGTAATCCTTTCTTCTCTTGTCCATTCAGGTACCCATATAAGAAGCCAGCAGGGGTTTTTTTTATCTCAGTCTCACAGTATCTATCTCACATATATGTCTTTGATTCTCTTCCCATAGGAGAGAAAGAAAATACAACTGAAAAAATAAGGCATATTTCTCCAGCAGGATTTCAAGGGGGAAAGCCTGCCTGCCTGGACTGTAAGGAGGTGCCCACAGGGACACAGAGACATCCCCGAGGACTACTGACACTGTTGTTCAGCCTTGCTCTTCCTGAGATAGTTTCCATACAACTCTGCAACAATGAATTTCCTCCGGCGGCGTCTCTCAGACAGTAGTTTTGTGGCAAATTTGCCCAATGGCTACATGATGGACTTGCAGCGCCCTGACAGCTCCATGAGCTCCCCCGTTTCTCCTGCCACGGAGAGAAAGCATCCACAGCCGCCTCAACCCTCGCACTCTTCCTCCACTGGCACCAGCATCTTCAGCTCCATCTCCAGTGCCATGAAGCAAACCACACAAGCAGCCGCAGGGTTGATTGATCACTCAGCCAGCCCCACACCACCTGTGGCCCACAAACCCAAGATTCTCCTGGTGATTGATGATGCACACACGGACTGGTAAGTCATCAGTGACCCTCCCACTGAATTCAGTTCCACAATGTTTGGGGGATGAGAGGGATCTGGGATTCACAGATAATCTACAGTGGGGTACACAGTTGTTTTCCCATCTAAGTCATCAGCTCTGGCCCCAGGTTGGTGTCTGTCAGATGCCCTGAGTAAATGACAGAGTAGGCTTTTTTCACATAGGTCTTGAAAAAAATGTTCATATTCATTGACCAGCTTACTCATGGCCTCAATATATGAGCACACACAGGGCACTCTTGGCTTAGCAGGCTTAGCCAAGCTGTCACATCCAGTAATGGTCCTAAGAGGTCACAGCTGACGGTGTGTTAATGGCATGGCTCAGGACCTTAACCCACTGTTTGTGCTGTCTCCAAACATTCAAAGGGACTCCGTTTCTCCAGCTCTCAATCTTTCTTGAGCTTGTCTCTCTATGCAAATTTCTACATAAATTATGAAAAGTTAAGCAAGCTTACCACTACCTGGTCAAGAGCCCTTCACTTGCTAAGCACAGCAACAACTATTGGCAAAAGACTCTCAGGCCCAGATAAGCCTCAAAATTGTCTTGTTCATGCAGGTCTCTTTACAAACAAAAGCTTGGAAGTTTGTGTTCTATGATATTGCGTAGCAAAGGACCCTCTCCAAAGGGTAGGACAACTGAAAATCTTCTGAAATATTAGAGAAATTACTTACTTCTTGTTCTTGTTTCATCTGCCAGCTTGTCACAGGACAGAAGAAAGGAAGAAGTAGCACAGGTAGGGAGGCAATATTGGTGACTTCAAAATAAAATAAGTTGGGTTACGAGGTCTTGGTCAAGGGAGGTTATTTTGTTGTTCTTTTCATCACAGGCCACTCTTTGGTACAGTTGTCACCTTTGGTCTTCTCTGCTTGACTAGAAAAGTGGGAGCAAGGTGAGATCTGCCTCCTTAGATGTATCTTCACAAGTCAAGAGCTTAGCTCTTATCTATAAAGAGCCCATGACCGAGTAAGCAGTGGGATTTTTCTCAAAGGAAGAACAACTTTTTAACTGAGTGGGAAAGTCCCCGTTAAGGTGGTCATCATATCAAATGTTCCATTGGCCTCTTGTCTTTCATCACAGTAGCAGCCCCTTAAGAACCAGATAGTTCACTCAGCAGCACCAGTCTGGCTCAACAAGGTCTGATCTCTCTTTCCTGGGTGCACCCACGAGACTCCCACAGGCTCACTACCCTCTGTCGCTGTGAAGTGTTTTTGCAGTTCCTTGAAGATGCTGCCAGGTGGCAGTCCCTTAACATAGCAGCCTCCGCCTAGGGGTGGGAGGGAGTGCCTTCGATGCACAGCTTAGCATCTGGGGCTTAGCCGGCACTGTGTAGTCCAAACACTGTAATCAGAGAGGAAAACCCAAGCTCAAAGGCCAATCTAGTTTTAACTTGAGATTAATGGTGCTGAAGATAGTCAGGGCAAGGAAAAGGACAAAGAGGGGTTGGACTATGCTGCAGTGTTTTCATGCTTTAAAACACAGACTACATTCAAATCCCTGCCTTTATATCTCCCAGCTGCTGTTTTCTGGGCAAGCTCAGCTCACAAAGTCTGCACGACGGAACAGCAGCTGGAATATATAAAGAGAAGGTATGACTACCCATGCTGTCTTCACTCCTTCCCTCGTGTAAGCACTCCACACATCCTGCTGTCTTGGCTGTCCCTCTGCTGTCTATAACTTAGCAGTTTCTAGACATGATGGGATACCCCTTTCAATTATGCCAGCTCTCTGCCTCTATCTACAAGTCTGCAGGTATCAAATGCTGCTTGCAAAGGCTCCCTGCCTTTAGTCTTTCTAAGCCTGTGAAGGCACTGAATAAAATTAGTGTATGAATTCATTATCATACCCTGGTATGTGCATGACATGAAAAACATGGAAAGAACATTTCTAACCCTTGTCCGCCATGGCTCTTTGTATGTGGGCAGAAATACCTCTCTGGAGACTTCTGGAGCCTAAAGGCAGCAGCACATGATGCTTTCTAGGAGAGTGTACCAACACAACCACTCCAGTGGGCCAGGAGTGCTACTTGGCAGTTGATTTCTGTGTCTCCAGGAAACTCAGCAAGCCCTTGAGAGCAGCACTGAAGAGCAGTGGCTCCATAGCTCCGTGGGTGTTTATTTTTGGTAAAGTACTTCTGAGCAATGCCAATCATCTTCTTGGTCTCAGCCAGGGTGTTATATGAGTTCAGGCTGAGCAGCCTGAGAAAGCAGTGTTTGCCTTGTGAGAGCACAGCTGACGAAGCTGGTTATTCAGAGATTCTGCTTGTCTACCCTATGTCATGCACAGAGACAGTCCCAGACTTTGGAAGGTGAACAACAGTGTATTTTTACTTCTGTGCTGGTGATTTTGGGATTGGAAGAATCATCATGTTTGTAATGCATTTCACTTCTGCCTGCTCTAGTTCTTGCTACTTGTGAAACTTTTGTATTTGGTTTTCAGGAAACCCTTTCCTTCTCTTTTTGAAATAATTTATAGAGAAAAATCCTCAAGAAATAATTACTGAAGCACTGCCTTTATTTTAAGGGTGGGGGGTTTCCACAGTGCCTCCTCCCCCAGAGCAAGTTACACAGGGTTTACAACAAGGACTAGCTTGTTCACAGACAGGAAGGGTGAGAGACAGTGGAATCTGCCATTTGATTTCTCTTCTCTAAATGAAAACACTTTCTCAGAATTGGAGACTGTAGCAATATTGCCAAGCCCGACATTAATTTAGCATCACTGTTTGTATTACGGCAAAGAGCTGCAATTATGAATTAGGATGAGGTGTTGCACAAGAGCACGGCAAAATGTTCTAACAACTCAAATAGTCAAGTGCATGTTGAATGCACTTTAAAGTGACAAATGGCAATCCTTTCTATTTTCAAGGGGCTACTATGTCTCTGGTGCTACAGCACAGCACTCAACTTCTCTCAGAGGCCTGGAGGAAGGAAAAAGCATCCATGGTAATCCATGGACTGTCCTCCGCCATAAAATCCTTGCTGTTCTTGACATGCAATATGCTCTGGTTTATTCCAAAGACAAAGTACTATAAAAATAATGTGAGTCCCACGGAATATGATCAGCTGCTTTCTGCATTAGCAGCCGTAAAAGAAAGGTACATTCTATTAAAAGCAAGGGAACTCACCCAGCTTTCTGTTAAAGTGGCAACTTTTTGACAAATTTTCCATTCTTCTCCAAGACACAGCTCTAGCACATTATAAGGAAGCACACAGTGAATCGCCATGGGTAGGATGTGCACGAGGGGAAAGTACTGTCAATATATTTCCCTTGTGCTCTTGGCTTTGACAGGCAGCCCTCAGAGGCACGCACAGCAGTGAATGTACCTGTGCATTAACACACTAGGGAAAAGCTCAGCTTCTCTTCGGTCGTTAAAGGTACAATTCTCAGCTGGGGAGCCTCCACCTGGAGAATGAGGCTACTTCTTGTGGGATGGGAGTGGATGTGCCTTGGGAGACTTCCAAAAATGCATCCACAACTCACCTACAGCAGCTGCCAGAAATAAAAGGAGCTCAGACATGAACACACGTACATGTGTTAAACACACAGCAAAAGGGAGCAGGCCCATGAGGAAATGGGACAGCAGAACTCCATGTAATGGCACATGGGCCAGCTCCAGCATCCCAACCTCAGCCAGGAGGAAAATATCCCACCTCTGGCAACCTCCTCGCCCAACATGCTATTAAGTAAAATTATGGTCTTGCTAGATTGAATTTCTCAGCAGATCAAACAGGATTTAGTACTGTGAATTGCTAACCCCCATCTTCTGTGAAAGTGCTCAGCTTTCTAGCCTAATGCCTCCTGTTTAAACAGCTTATTGGGGAAGTGATCAAGCACAGCTAAGGCTCCTATTAACCACATATGCTAAAAGCATTTCTTCCTGGACCAGACAGCATAACAAAGTTGTTCTTGTTGCATTTGTTAGATATCTTAGTTACATTTGTGAAATAGCTCATGTCACTTTTCAAAGTCATTGGTGTGTTTTGTCCACATTTCAGGCTGTTTCAAGAGCTAACAGTGCTTTGTGCTGTCTCGCATAAATTACATGTGCCTACATGCAGCAGTTCTAGATGAGAGGATTGTGACATGCATGTTTCTCCAAAAAATAAGTCACAGAGGGCATGTTAGGAGACACAAAATTGCATTGTTTTTTCTGCCATTTACTTTACAGCCAAATCTGCCTGAACATAGTGTCTCCAAAAATTTTAAGATGAAGAAAGAGAAAAACTGTGATTAATACTGAATAGAATGCTCTTAATACATCTGAAATGGTTCTTTGTATAACAATAACGTCATGATTCATGTCTAATTATGGACTGATTTTACAGGATTAATGTTTTATACTGTTCAAAGGAAATTATCAACTCTTTTTTTTAAAAAAACTATTTTTACTTCTGATAGTGTACGACAATATTGAGCCTTAAGTACGTCATTTGCCTAAAAATATGATTGCTCAAATAATAACACTCTAATACTGATTTTTAGTAGCATGGGAGTTCTTAAATCCCAGGGTTTTTTCCAAGAAATTCCTTTTCAAAAATATTCAATGAGTGTCATGAGTCATTTCATGCTTTCAGTAGGCTGAAGGTGATATATTAAGGCTCGCATTAAGTGGAATATTTCTGTACCTAACTCACTTATATAGAATGGGAAGTTTTGGACTTCAAGCTTGAACTCAGGAAATTGCAGGTTAAATTGCAAAGTTTTGTCTATATTTCCTGATAACAAATCGTCTAACATGGTGGTAACTGACAATAAATTATTATGAATTAACTTTGTTTTTACATAGTGGTGACCTTTTAAGGTTTCACAAGTTTTCTGCAACAGTGCAGTTACAAGTTGAAAAAAAACCCTAGACGTAAAATTTACGTTTTCACAAATCTGACTAAAACCCCTTTTATTTTTGTCATTTAGCCATGTCTACCCTGAATGTTTCTGTTCCTATAATTCTTGCCAAACTCTATTTTTTGAGAAGGGGAAATAGAAGGCAAGTTTGTGTTAAATGAGTGTGTGTGTTTGTCTGTGTTTGTGCACACATGCACACTTGGAAGCAGCATGAAGAGTTTCCATATTCCCTAGCATACAGGCATAGGGGTGAAAAGGAGGCAAGACTGTCAAAAGTATTCAAGAAATTGTATTTATCACATCGCTTTCCAGTCTGTTTTATGTACATCACCATCATGCCTGTCTGTATTTTTTCTGCGTATGTAAAGCAGCTTGGGATCTAGTCCCCCTCAATGAAAAGTGATACAGAAATGTAAAGGATTAGTATCATTACAAAAATAGACACAAGGAGTATGGAAAACATTCCCCACCAGGTTATAACTATGCTAATTCAAGTCAAATCTGGGACCTTAATTGCTTTACCAGAGTTCCTATAAATGCATAGAATTTAACCTCAGAATGTCCTGCCTAGTTTTTTTTAAAAAACCAAACCAACCCTCAGATGAATTTCTCAAGGTCTGTGAGACAGATTTCTTCTGCCTGAAAGTCCACAGTCCTGTCCCAGAGTTGGTTCAAGTTAGCCCAGTTCTCCTGCTCCTCAGGTTCAGGGAGAACAGAAGTGAGTTGGAAAAAAATACTGCCAAATCCTGAACAAAAATGATACCCCTTGAAAACAGCTCCAGGCCATACCATCTAAATTTAGCAACATGGAAACGCTCCAGAAATGCACTATTTTGATAATACGCAAAATAAAATTGCTGCCTGGTGTTGTACTTCAAGCAGTACCCTACCTCCACCCCGCACTCCCCTACCCCCAGCTCTTTGTGGCCAGGAGGAATGTGACCACAGTATAGCCTGGGTGGGGGACCAGACCTACAGCAAAGTGTCCTTCCTATTCTGACAGCTCGGAGAAGCACAAAAAGCTGTGCCCAAAAGCAACAGCTCTGCACCAACTAGTGCTTCTTCTCTTGGGGTGGGGGGCGGGGGGATGGCTTTGATTACTCCTTTTTGATGAGCAGGAGGTGGCACAGGAAGATGCTGGGAGGCCAGTATTGTGTGGGACTCCATAATTCCTTGAATAGAAAGAGTGGCCTGAATGGTTGTGTCTGTGATCGTTAAGTGCTGGTGGCATGCCAACCCAGGTCTCCCCAAAAACAGGCCTTCAGTTCTCTCAGAGAAAGAGAAGACTCACAAAAGATTTTGAAAACCCTTCTCCCTTCCTGCCCCAAAGCTTCCCTTTCTGTGTGCATTCAAGCCAAGAAAATCCTCCCAGCCCTGTTGGGTGGGACCTCAGATCTCATCAAGGGCTTCATCATGAGGGCTTCCTTTATCCAAAAAAAACCCTAACCCATACCACCATCAGAGTCTGATACAAACCCCTTTGGGAGAGGCATTTCTTCACTTGATGTGATCCCATAAATAATAATGCCTCGGAGATGGTTTTACGGTAACCAGAGCAGGTTGGGTTTTGTGGTTCTTCCCAGAAGGCAACAAAAGAAGTCTGTCCCCACGGCCTGACCCCGGGCACCGAGGACATACCTGCGGCGCTGCAGAACTGGCTCTCCGTACTGTGACTACAGCAGCCCAGGCAGTGACAGCACTGAGAGCAAGGTGACCTTGTCCCAGGGAGGCACAGAGCTGATCGCAGCAATACTGTGCTCTGGGGATAGAGCTGAAACTTCTATGGAGCTCCTTGCAAAGTATCGGTATATTTAGGGTTACCTTTTGACCCAACCCAAATCTGAAATTTACCTCTTGGTCCCTTTCTGTCTGTATGTACAGTGTGAACACCTTTCTTTCTCTCCACACCTGCCTCAGGTCCATTTAATCTTAAATTCCGACTTTGTTTTCTGAGGTGTCAAATCCATCACTCTTACCCATCCTCTTTAGCATCCTGACACTGCCGAGCCCTGGCCCAAGGTACTATTGCAGAATAAATATTAACTACCAACCATTCCATCCCGCAGGTGATAAAGGTCTCTGGGCCAAAGCAGATGTGGACAAAAGCTCAATTTGCAGACCTTGGCATTTGTAGATTTTTCTCATCCCTATGCCCTGCGCAGTCAGGACTTGACCATCTCAGAATTCCTTACTATGTACAGCTGAGAGTTGCAAAAGTGGGAAAAAGTGGTGTAGGGGTTGCGGGCTGGCTCCTGAAAGGAAAACTTTCCTTGTTTTCACCCCTGAAGAAAAAAAGGGCACAAATGCATCTCTCCTCCCCCCTTCACTCCCCACTGCCCTTATAGTGTGTAGGGGTTGGGGGAGTCGGGGCATTCCAGCAGCTGCTGGCCAGTATCCTGGAAACTGTCTCCTTTTCCCAGTCCCAGCCCCTTTTATGAAGGAGACAATGCGGACATACAGTGAGTGCCTTGTGCATCACTTGGGCCCCCAGGCCCTTTGACACAGGAATTTTGTACAGTGGCTAACCCCCTCCCCACCCTCCCTGAGGTGCCCCCACACCCAATCCAGGGGGCTTCAGCCTCATCTTTTCCAGGATGATCCAGAAAGAAATTGAATGCCTTATTTTTCCAAGGGGTTTGAGACAAATATGTGTAATGTGATACCAGGGAAATAATTTAGATAATTCCAGAATTTGCCCATGGATGCCTTTTGGTTTGTTTACCCAGGTCTCTTCCTCACCATGTGTCTCCTTCTTTCTTACACCCAGTCCCTTGCCCACCTCTTCCTAAGAGTCCCACACATTTTTCTCTTCAGTGTGTTTTGCTCTGGCCCTTCCGCAGGGTGGGAAAGGCTTTTTCCTGCTCCAGATAAGAAGCAGTCTCCATCCAAAGTGTGGCTTGGCTTTCTTTGCTTGTTGTGTCTTGATCCAGAGGCACAAGCGCGGTCAGAGGATTTGGAGGAATTTGACATAACAATATCCTAGTGTCCTTCTTTGGCATGCTGTCAGTGATACTAAGCCCATTTTTGGGTTGAAGGTACAAGCCAGCTCCTGAGTTTGTAGCTCAAGGTCTCTGTTGAACAGTAATAGCCAAAAAAGTTCCTGAGTTCCCTCATATCACAGGGGATTTGGGCTCAGGCTTATCAGTTCATCTGAAGAATCGTTTCCCAGTTTTAGAGACATACTACCAGCATTACAATATTTGCTACCTCAGCTCCACTGAGGTCTCTCACAGAAAGATCTGAGGTATATTTCTTTGATTTCTTTCTATCCTAGAAAATTGTTTCATGCAGGAGCCACTTTACAGGATAACCTGAAGAAGGCCCATGAATTTAATGCAAAATGTTAGCCTGTCTTCAAAGCTGCATAATGTGTCATAACTTCTGCTTCACCTAGATAATGAACCTGCAGGAACAGCTGTAGTCTTTGAATCACTGCACTTCTCCAGACTATCCTGAACATTTCAAATCCCTTGTCTATCCTGGTTAATGCCTTCCCCCTGCTGAGGCTGGTGTTCTGCACCTTTTCTTACAGGGGCTGCTGTCTAGTGGCACCTGTACCTGGTGAATTGCTCCCTGGGCATTTTCTCTAGGTGTTGCTTGATAACTAGGCACCTTTTCCTACTCCTCACCTGTACAGATAATTTTCCAGCTTGGCAGAAGTTGTGCAGTTCCCTGTTGTGTCCCTGATGCCTCTTTCCCACAGAAACAGAGAAAAACACTGAAGCAGCCCTCTGAAGCAGCTTGGATATGCTTCTTTGCACCAAGAGAGAAAAAGTAGAGGGAAGAGGGAAGAAATAAATCCAGGAGAGACAGCACAAGCTCTTCACAAATAGCTTCTTCCAGACCAGCAGGTTGGTCTAGTGGAGGGTGTCCCTGCCCATGGCAGTGGGGTTGGAACTGGATGGTCTGTAAAGTCCCTTCCAATGCAAACCATTTTACGATTCTTCGATTTCTGTGCTCAGCATGTATATTGGCTGATGGTTTGAGCACTCATTGGACCTACTGTTGTTTTAAAGAAGGAAGAGGACAAGGCTGATGAAATCAGAAGGGCAAGAGGATCTGTGCTCTCCTAACAGCTTCTCAGTTTGGATCCTTTGTTGGTGAGCCCTACTCCATGGGTGGAACTCGCTTCTCTTGTGCCATGTGTCCCCATGACAGAGGAGCAGCACAGCAGTGCAGGCTGGCCCTGGCTACAATACCCATAGTCCACTGGCCATGCCCTACCTCCCCTGAGCCTGTTGACATGTGTGCAGAGGGGACTTTGTGGCCCATGAGCACTGAATCCCTGTGCTTGTAGTCTATGAGCATTAGCACAAAGGTGCAGGGGAGCACACAGATTCAGGCAGCCCTTGCACAGGTGCTGAACAAGCTCTTGGTGATGCCAGACAGATAGAGTGTCTTACACGTGTGTTTGCAGTTTTGGTTCAGTGCTAGCATCCGTTGCTCAAAAGGATGCTTCGCAAACACCCAAGGGCATGAATGTTATACATGCACTTATGTAGATAACTGGAAGTGAATTGAACATTTATTTTTCCCTGTTACCGTTAAGGATACACGCCATATCTAACAGGAGATTGTGTATATACTTCCTCTAGTCATGGTCATTGAGGCAGACTGGGGCTGGTTTACAGAATATATCTGGAAAATAAGTTTCTATTCTTTCCAGATTATTTTATAAGAGGTATTGGGTTTCTTATGTCCCTGTAATCATGTCAGAGCTGGGGCAGAAAGCAGAAGTTATGTTCTTCTGATGCCTTTGCACACAGAAAATATCTCTGTCTCCAGAGTATGCAGCTTCTTCATCAGAAAAAGAGAAGGGTTCAAGGCAAGCTTTCTCCCTGCAAGCCTGATCAGACCTTTGTTTATTATGATGCTTCCTCCCTTGCAGTCAGTGTGGTCACATTTAAGTGGATTGCCTAGCACTGTAAATCCCACCCAAGAACTGTTCTTGAGCATGGCTCTGTAGTTTTCTTCAGTCAAAACATGTTTACATGCTAATTTACAAGATCACAGCAACCACACCACCCCATCTGCACCCTGCTTAGCCAAATTATAACTCTATGTTCCGGCAAGCTGAACATCTGACACGCTCTAAAATAAAGGGGTGGCCATCCAAGCAGCGGTCAGTGCTGCAGGCTGCCGGGAAGAGGTGGTGGGTTTGTGTGGCCAGTGCCTTGCCCAGAGTCCTGAGGTGGGGGGGGGGGTGGGCTAGACAGCCCCCCTCCTGGGGCAGCCCCCCTCCTCTCATCACTGGCAGCTGGCTATGCTGAAGGTGAGTTGGGACACTTCTGAGGCTCCCCTGAAAGGTTTTTGGCTGGTCTTCTGGGCACCACTGCCCTGCTGCACTACAAGCAGCCTAGATAACTCTGCAGCAGTCAGTCCGAGGCAGAGGTCTGGAAGAGACTTGCTCGGGTGGTTTTGGGGCAGAGGGCATCTACAAATGTTTTGCAGGGTCATGAGACTGCCAGAAACTCTCATCTATTTTTCTCATGTACTCCCACCAGAGTAGCGTGGTCTTCCTTTCCTCTGTCTTGTGTTCACTGAAAGGGCCAGAAGCCATTTCATAAATTTTGGAGAACTAACCAAAAGACAGACTCTCTTGCAAGATATGTATCAGCAATGATTCCAGCTTAAAATTTCAGGGGCTCGAGGGTGAAGGCCATTTTTCGTTTCAACACGATAGCCTCTACTGCCCAGGCGCTCCAAAAAGCCAGGTACAAATTGAAAACGTTGCTCCATCCATTTCAGAGATGTTTCAGTAAAAAATGTTTTATTCTTACGCTGAGCCCTGTCAAAATGATGGGCGGACCAAAATATATGGCTGGAAATTGCTTAGCACCTGTAGTCTTCAGAGACACTAGGAGAAGGTCAAGCCTCTTGTGGGGCTGTCTTGGAAAGAAGTTGATTATACTCTGCTGTTAAAGGAAAGTTACCTGAGATGTTGGATGAGACAACCTGTGTGGAAAGAGGGATAGGACAGAGAGATCACAGAGGGTCCAAACTGAGGTGCCTTGCTCTGCTCCAGCGATTTCAAACACTGGATGTGCCCTCTGTGTGACTATCCATGAGCACAGCTAGTACTGTAGGGATGAGAAAGAGGATTTTTTAACCATGTGAAGGCTAATTTCCTGGACCAGGCAGTGGAAGCCTCTTTGCTCCACCTGTAGGGGGCTGAAGACTACGGTTAATTGCACTTCATTACAGGCTGAAGCCAAGCAGCACCAAGGAGTTTGTAACCAGCTGGTTGACAGAGAGGAGAGTCCATAGAGGAAGGAAGTGTGTTTCATGAATGTGGGTAAGGAGTATACGTTATGAGCACGCTGGGAGTAAAAACAAGCTTGTACCAGTGAATAGTGCACCTCAAATTTCAGACCAGTTCCTGTGGGCCCTCTTAAAGCTTATTCCAGTTTTTAAAAAGTCACTAGTTACAGCAATATCCCCAATGTTTAGGAGTGGGGAATGTTGCCAGACCCTCTAGCGTCATGCCTCAAGAAATTTAATGGAATTATTAAGTGCATTTAGAGTTCCTGTTTATTGTTAGAAGCATGATGTCTTAGCTTGTCTGCTGAATTTTTCATACAACACTCATAAATTCAAAAAAAAAAGGAAGAAAAATGGCCAGAGTTCTGTTTTTTATACTGGAGGGGGGTTGTTCAAGTCGCTTGGTCTTGATCACACCTGGCTGCTACGTTGTCCCTCACTGAAATCTATGCAGAAGTCTTATTAGCACCATGTCGATGGATGGGTTGTCTGGGAAGGGAAGCCTTCAAATACCCTTGTTAGAATGAAGTAGAAAACTTTTGACATTTTTATGTCTTCTCCTATTAAAATCAAAACTTTTGACTTGGTTTTGAGCCAGAATGACAAAACAACTTTTTTATTTACATTTCACATTTCTGGGGTAGGGGAGCATTCAGCTAGAAAATGGTGTATTTCAGCCATGGGGAAAATTGCCTTCCTCCTGCCTCTCCTTTTTTTATCGGAACAAATAGACACAGTAAAAATGTGAGCCAGCTTTCTTTTTTTTTTTTTTTTTTTTGTTAATACTATAAAATAGGGAGCAAAGCCGGCTTCCCCTCATTTTCCTTTACTTCTTTATTTTGTCCTGACTTTGCCAATTGGAAACAGAACCCGGAGTTCCTTTGTCTCTGGAAACAGCTCTTGCAGGGCTAAACTGTTTTCAGTGCTTTCCAAGTAGAAGAGCCTTTTGGAGCCTACATGGCCTTCTTAATATTTATAGGGGAGGAGGTCTGAGAAAATAAATTCATATTTTCTTTTGTCAAGTATGTTTGGTGAGAGGAAGAATTGTGGAGAAGTAAACACAAGGGAAATTAAATTAGCAATTTCCCCACTGACTAATCAATATAAGGGGCATTATACACAAATATGAATACAAAAAACTTAAACTGCCTGTCCTTTTTCTATGTTTTCTTCTCCAACAGTACTGTCAGCCTTCCCCTCTTATGAACAATTGATGCTTCTGAAAGTGCCTTGCTGTCTGCATAGCATAGGGAGCTAAGAGCAGAGGGGGCAGAAATTTTACGTCCTTCTCACAAAGGTGTTCAACTCCAAAGCACTTCCTCAGTTCAGGAGAAGAGATCCTTCATTACTGACACTGTAGATGCAGTTAGATTCTCTAAATCAGTAGCATAAAGAAACAGAACTGAAAAGCATCTCTGTAGCAAGAGAATGAGAATAGGCTTCACAAGTACTTCAGCTGTGATGGTGAAGATCCTTGCCCGATATCAGAAGTTTCTGATGCCATGCCATATGTTGCTCTCCTTTTACAGAATAAAGATTGAGTATTAAATGAGATATAGCAAGGGATCATTGATTAGAGTTGTTCTCTGGAAAAGATTAGGAGAGCATTTGGTTTTCAGTTTGAAAATAAATTGAAAAAGTAACTAGCCTTGAAGGAAATTTCCAATGTGGTTTTCATATAGCTTGGCAGATCTCCTGGAGAACAGAAAGCTGAAAGAAGACAGGAGTTAGAAAAACATGCTGTGACCCGGATAGAAATTCTTCAGCAAAAATGGAAATGCAGAAGCAAACCAGTATAAATCTTATTTAACCATGTTTGTCTCTCTTGTTTCTTCTGCAGGGCCAAGTATTTCCAGGGGAAGAAGGTGAATGGAGAATTTGATATCCGAGTGGAACAGGTCAGTGACAACTGAATTTCCCTCTAAGAACTGTGTGGACAAGGCTGAGGTATTAAGAGAGATAATCTGTCGATATTTCTTCTCTTGAAGAGAGGAACTAATGAAGAGTTTTAAGACATGTCCACTTTATAGAATTGTGGAACCTGTACATGAAAATACCTTATCGGGCCATCTTTCATCCTCCCTACCTTTGCAAAATCAATTGCTATTTAACCGTAAAATTACATTTGTTGTTCTGGCAATAGGACTATAATTTCTTCCATTGGAGGACTTTCTCATAGCTCCATATATATGCCTGTAAAGGTGCAATGCTGCTATGCCACAGTACATGCTGTTGTCAAAGTAGAAATGATAATTAATAATCATCTGTAGGCACCCAACTTGAAAGCAAGCAGAAGGGGAGAGACATGTAGAGATGAGATGGTGATCCTGAAGGAATCATATGCTTTTTTTAATACTCATTAGTGCTATAAAACAGCTAGGATGGGTAAAATAAAGCTGGTGAATGTTGTTTGAATGACCTGATATCTTCTGTTGTTTATAAAGCTGTTGATTCTGTATTGTGTGTGTACAGATTATTAATGCAGTGGTTTTGAAGACTTTCTCAGGACCCTTTGCCCTTGTTAAGGTGTTCCTTCTCTTTTCAAAAGGGTCCTGTCCAGCTGTCTACAACTGCACATGAGCACATATGTTCTGATAAAACTGTGTCTGGGACAAAAAAGTTAGAAAGTCTTTATTGTTGCAACTATGATACTTCAAACACTTAATTTTTCTCTTTTCATTGATATTACATTTGTCAGTACTGGGTGGTATTAGCAAGAATAATTCTTCCTTGCGCTTCCCTATCAAAGTCTTTACTTTGCTGGCTGCCTTAGCAATTACCTAAAAAGAGAATAGGAAAAATAAAAAATAAAAAAATCATGATTCTCACTTCGAAGCATGAAGTCAAATCATTTAGGTTTGCCCTTCAAGCCTCTGATCCAACCCATTCCATTACTCAAAGCAGGGTTAGCTTCAAAGCTAGACCTGGTACTCTTCAAAATGACCTGTTAATTCTTTCCTAAACCTCCAATCTCTGCATTTCCTCTCATAGTCCTTCTCCTCAAATGTTATTGCACTTGAGGTCCTTATAAAGGAACTCTCTTTAAATGGTTGATGCGTGCAGGAGGACAGAAGTGGACCCTTGATCCCTGATGGGTTAATGACCCTTGTCATTGTCACAAGGTAGCTTATCTATCATGTTTCCCCAAGGACTCCTTCAGGGAGACTTTCCCAGTCTACCTCTTGAAATCCTACACACTGGCTGAATATCCATGTTTGAGAGGAGGCAACAAATTGCTCCAAGCAAAGCCCGCAAGGCTGGTGTGATTCTGCTGGTGAGGCCCACAGCCAGGCCCCTTGCAGCTTTCTTTATATACCCAGCACAGTGACTGCAGCATTGCCCAAGGGAATGAAGCACACAGTGGGTAGCTGAGTGGCAACTGAGGAACTGAGAACAAGGATCCTGGCTGTTTCCCCTTGTCCCCTCCCCGCCCCTCAGATCAGGCAGCCCAGCCTCCACTCAGTGGACAGGGAGCTGCTCTTGACTCCTCCAGACCTCAGAACGAGAAGGGATGATCCCTTTCCCTGGCTGGATCACTGTCTGTCAAAGGAAACACAGAGGCTGCATTGTCATGGGCAATCCCTGAATCTGACCTCAGGCCCCTCTGTATATTGTTGAGGCCAAGAGAGGGGCCCTGCTTTCTTCAAGCTCTGGCTTTTTGTCCCCTTCTGATTTTGCCCATCCATCCTTGCACAGTATTTCTTGGTATTTAATTTTCATTCTTTGCTCCTACCCTGATTATCTGGAGCCTTCCTAGCTTCTCCACCTTCTTCCTCAAGCACAGTCTAGAAGCCTACGCTGTTATAGGAACAGGTTACCTGAGGCTGAATGCTGACCCTCTCTACCTGAAAAATGAATATTCTTCCACAGTCTTCTTACGGGGAAAAAAAAATAAATAAGCAGGGAATAACTGTGTTTACCAACCTGGTCCACACGTTTCTCTTTGAGTCCCCACCTCACCAGTCTTTACTACTGTAACTCTCCCCTGAATGGCACACAGACAGTGCCACAGTGCAAAGCCCTAACCCTGCTGTTCAGTTCTGAACAAGCTCTGCATCAGATCAAGATTTGACTCTCAGGCACCTCTTGAATTATTTGGTCTGCTCAGTAAGTTCATTTAGTTTTTCAGTTTTCCATTTGATCATGTTTCAGATAACCACACACTATTAACTGAGCCAGAAATACAGTTTGCCTTAGGAATATTTTTTTATGCTTTATAAGGAAAAACCACTTTTGATCTGAAAAGCTAAATAACAAAGACATTTGAATGGCAGAAAGCAATGAAAGGAAATATCCAAATGTTAAATACTCTTGAAAAACCACATTGAGAAAAAGCAACTGCCCTATTTTTTCTGACTATGTTAATTCTTTTGCCATTCTTCCAGGGTGCTCTGTACTTGGTTTAAACTTTTTCTCCTCCTCTTCCATATCCATCTCTGTTACATCTTAATTCTTTCTTAGCAAGCCATTTTAGCAATCTTTGGGGGAAGCAGAACAGGATAGTAGGTGATATTTTTTTAAAGTCATGACATCATTTATTTGTAGTAGAGCAGGAGTGCTGAAAGCAGCACTGTCCCTCTCTCAGCAGCAGGAAGTCAGTTATCTAATCTGGTTATACACCCCTACCAGCTCTCTGAGCTGCCTCTCCCCCTTGGCTGTCGTTTGAGGAATGCAAGACACATGTGATCACACTGTCTCCTTTTGTCTATCTCCCACACCCAACACTGTGGAAAGCATTGGCTGATTTCAGCTGAATTGGAGAAACAGGCAGAAGTTTCAAAATACTGTTTCTACAAGAGGTGAATTCAGTTCATATTAGACACTGGATAAAGCACAGGGATGAGGCTGTTAAATGCCATCCTGCTGCTCAGGGAGCTGCTTCTGCAAGTCTCAGCTTGCATGAAAATAGGTTTCATGAACTCTCAGAGAAGGTTTTGCGGTTCTTTGGCAGAGAAAAGAATTGCATGACCTTGATAGCAAGCTCATTACCCCTAGCAAGAGATGGGAGTCACTGTGGTCATCACCTGGTGCCAGTGAATAGGGGAGAGAGCTGTGAGGGACACTTCAGTGGGTACACCCCTCTCCTGTCATTCATTAAAATTAATCACAGAATCACAGAATACGTTGAGTTAGAAGGGACCCACAAGGATCATCAAGTCTGACTCTTAGCCCTGCACAGGACCATTCCCAAGAGTCACACCATGTTCCCGAGAGCATTGCCCAAATGTTTCTTGCACTCTGTCAGGCTTGGTGCTGTGACCAGTTCCCTGGGGAGCCTGTTCCAGCACCCAACCACCAACACGAAGCCTGATTTAATTTCTACCTTTGTTTCCTCTCTTCTAATCTTCAGTGTAAGACTAAAGGCATATTTATTAGCATGTTTTAGAGGCTGCAGGACTTGTTATTGTCCACCATTGAGTGAAACCCAGGCACTTAACATCATTGCCTTTTTCCTGCTGGCTTCAGGCAGAGAGGTGAAAGGCTGGAGTAGTGGGAAACAAATGCAAGCGCTCTCCTGAGTCAGGGCCCCTTTTCTTTGGAGTCAGTTTGGATTACATTTTGGTTATTTGGATATTCTTTCCACTACAAGTCCTTCTGTAGCAATAATGAGACTGGGTGAAACACTGATCCAAAATTGAAAATCTATTTGACCTATTCCCATTAAAACCCTGACAGTTTAAGTTTTACTCAGTGTGGGTAAACCCCTAAGCTTTAAGGAGCAGCTGAGTCTAAAAATACTATGTCTATTTTATGCTAAAAATAATCTGCTTAGATTTTCATCCATGTTGTTGCTTTTACTTGCCTTGTGATTTCTAGCTTTCAGAACTGCAGTGTGTGCATCTCCAGTTCTTTTCTCTAGAAATACGAATGCTAAAAAAAATTCTTTTAGAAATGAAAAGCATAAATTTGATTAAATGGCTCGAAGACTAACTTGAACTTAAAGAAGAATCTTAAAGTGCCACAGGAGTGGACCACATTGCTTTTAGTCTCTCACAAAAATAATTTTGCTTTTATCATCTCAGCCCTTCATTGGCCAGGGAACAGCAGACATTAGGAACCACAGTATACTGAGGAAGAGGAGGAATTACACCATGAGCCTTATGCTCTGACAAAGGCTTTCCTTCATTAGAGGGAACCGATAATAATTCAGTGCCTCCTTCTCCACCCTCTCTGTGCTGTCCCAGAGAAAACTAGGCCTTACATGCTCTAAGGATTTCATATATCTCTGGGATTTCCCATATGTATCATAACATACCCTGTGTAGGGATCTCCTTAGATATCAGATATGCCCCATGCACAAGGGAGATGCCACTTGGCCATGTGTCCCCAGCACATCCCTGTGCAAGCAGAAGAAGGCAAGATAGATGGGGCCAAGACCTGAACAACCACAGACCCACTGGACAGACCATGACACTGTGTGTGTGGGCCGGATGAGTGGGACACTTGACATCTGTCTGGGACAGAGATGTCTACAAAGCAAGAGATGTGCAGAGCAGGGTCACCAGGATGTCCATGGAGACCTGGCTTATGAAAGGAGACTGAAAGTGCTGAGTTTGTTTTTCCTGCCAAAACAGAGGTTAAAGGAGACATGACTGCTTTTAGTAAATACCCTGATGTAGGAAAAGGTTTCATGACATGGTGCCTGCAGTAGCAAGGGGTTAGACCCTATGGCTCTGATGGGCTTTTCCAGTCCTGTGCCCTGCACGGAGCACAGACCTAGCAGGCAAGAGCAAGCAACATCACTTGAGAGAGTCCACCACCTTCAGGGTACCTTTCGTTCAGGTATTTCCCAAAGGCATCTTAATATCTTCAGAGACATTTTTCCTGGCATTGGCTAATTGATGGTGGAGTGGGGTGAAAACTGTGAAGAGAGAGTGATGAGGTCGAAAGGTTCATCTACATTTTTATTCCTGCTGTTTGTTCACCCGTCTCCTTCCCACCATTTCCTGCTGTGACGAGGTGGATCCGTCTGTCCGTCTGATTTGCATTCTTCTTGCACAGCTCATTCACTTGTTCCCACTGTTTAGTTTATTTTCAGGGAATGATTATTCAGTGAACTCCTATGTACATGCTTCTGGAAAACTTTTGTGGTATAGATTATGACTCCATTGGCAACATTGTCAGGAAAAAAGTTGTACTTGGCACTCACAGAAGATAATTGTAATACAAATCATGAATTCCAGCTCCACTGTACTTTCCACCCTAAAGAGGTATTTTCATGTGTGGCATAAAGTGGTCATTTCAAAAAGTAGAGTCTGATAGGTCCATGTATGATGAAAGGAAAAATAACCACTTGTCAAACAACTGTATAATTTTTATTCATTGTATGTTTAGGGTTTAGGGTTTTTTTCCAGCTGAATGCCAGCAAGCTGCTCAATAACAGCAACAGAAGTTGTCATAGCTTCACCATATACAAACATTCAGAAAGCATGAATAAAGGGACCTGGAGAACCAGCAAGAATGACTCAAAAATAATGAATTTCTTAAATAAATGGTATCTTTAAATTTTTTGTTCTTAATTTTCATTGGTTTTTGAAGGTTTACAGAGTTCATGGGTTTGAGCCATTTCTTGGGATCACAGGGTTCAGAAATATGTTCTTCTAGCCCTCAAATTTTGAGGCAGTCACACAACTTCTGAAATGAAAATTCAAGACAATTCTGAATGCTGTCAGAGCTGAGGTACCAGAAGTGCTCACACAGGTGAAGGCATGTGGATCTTCAGCATCGGCAGTGTCTGTAGCCTAGGAGCATGCATCCTAGCTTCAGGACTTGTCAAGAGCAGTTGTGAAAGATCCTTTTGTAGCCCCACAGCAACATTCATATCCCACTGGACCCTCTCCATCTTTTTCTTCCAGAGAGCAATCCCAGTACTGGGGACAGGTGGGGAGCAGGGTGTCTCCCCAAGGGAAAATGTCTCAGGAAAAGACATGGGGAAGCAGGATGTGTAATCTCTAGTTCTGCATACATATAAACACCAAGCATGCACAGCCCAGCCCTCATCCCATTGACATCCATACTATCTGTCCACCCTTCTGCCTGTGCAGGATTTAGGGGTTGTTTACTTTCCCCTTGAAATGTTTGCAATGGTTGTAGTGAAATGTGCTATTTCAGGAATGTGGTCTTATGTTGGCCAAAGTTTTACTTTCCTTGTAAATTCTGGAAGATCCACCAAAAAATAAAGCATAAAATCCATTGGGGAATGTATGTGATTTGATTTTACAGTAGTAATTCCTCATCCCACGTGCCTAAGCCATGACGTGGACCAGGCTAGTCAGTAGCCTAGACAAAGCAATGCAAGGATTACAGCAGATCTCGGCCAGAATATGAGTTAAAAAATAGTCACATTGCTGCACATATGACAAATCTGTACTCAAACATATAGTCAGCAGTATTACATGTAAAGTGAGTAGACTTACATCTTACTCAACAATGGCCAGGTCTCTGCTGAAGGATCGTGGTGAGTCTAAACCATTACAACTCAGGGAAGTTGCAGACCCATCAGAGAGAATCCCAGTGACAGCAGCACTCATCACTGTGCTGAAAAAACATCACCTACAAGAAAATCTTACAAGAATGGGGACAGATCTTCTCTGGGGGGGGGGGAAATAAAATAAACAAGGACAAGTCTTCAAGCAGTAAGTCTTTAGTTTTCTGTGGGAAGAAGTGATGGACAAAAGAAATTTGCAGTCTTAAAACATAAGGCAGGGAGATTTAGGTTGGGCATTGGATAACTTTCTGTGGTTGTTAAGGCACAAATTGTCTGAGGAGTTTCCTCATCTGAGGAAGACAGAAGAAGGTTATAAAGTATCTGCACACAACTGAAGGCAGAGCTGATCCTGCCTTAGGAAAGAGAGATGGACTATGTGATGTCTTGAAGTCCTTCCAACACAACTTTCTGTTATTCTATGAAAAAAAAATCCACCTTGAAAACATTTCCCTTGATTCATTAACAGGTATCGTTTCCAAGCCAGGTATTTCTGCTACTGCATGATTTAAAATGACAAAATCTTCCTTGTTTTAATATCAGCAAACAGAAACTCAAAAAGATCTCCAGCACCTAGAGAACACTGATGGAAACTGAGAGTAGCTTAAGGTTTAGTCCAAATGATCTGGAGAGTTTTCTGAATTGGAATACCTGAAGTAGACATTTTAAACAGAAATATCTTCAAAATAGCTGCGGGCATCATCTCAAATCTGGGCCTCACAGAAGTATGAAATATTTCTACTCCCACAGTACGTATTACATTATTTTTCAAGCCAGATTGTGTCACGTTTGTCACACATGGTTTGCTCTTGCCCTGAATGTTTTTGCAGTCACTGGCACCATTGCAAAGCTAGTATAAAACACCATCAGGCTAATGTAATGCCTTCTACTGTTCAATGATTCCTAACGCAAATGACTCTGCAAGGCCATAGAGAGCTGCGTTCTCCTGTTTTATGCATAGTTACCTGTCACTCTATCTCCATGGGCTGCTTTCAAAGACCTCTTTGTCTGCAAGGTAAACTCAGGCTGGAGATGATCTCAGAGTTGAAATCCCAGCCAAGGGAAGTCATCAGGCTACAAAACCCACAAAGTTAAAAATACAGGGAGCACTGGAAAATCAACAGGAAACAATTTCTGCTGACTGAAGTTTTGAGCCTTCTTCCAAACACCAGCTAGCAGCAGCCTTTTGGATGGGTCAAAGCAGCTACATGAGAGCAGCAGTGCTCCTTTCCTTAGTCTGTTAAAAGAGGAAAGAATGCCAGGAAAAGGTCAGGATTGTCTCTCAGCTCTGATTGTAGATCTGGATGTTTTGGGGGTGAGATTGCTGAGACCCCCCAGACCCTCTCTCTGCTTCTCCCTACTTGCCAGGGCTCCCTGGACAATGGTTGCCAAAGGGGGTTTCTCCTTTTCTTCTGGCTCTTGACATAAGCAGGCCTGAAATTGGTCCTGGCAGTTTGGTATGAAGTACTCACCAGCTCAGGAGATTCCCAGGCCCATTAGGATGTCAGGTGTCTGAGCACAGCTTTGTTTGGCCTGACTGCCTCCAGGGAACGCCTGTCAGACCAACTTAGTTAGATTGTAAATGCCAGTCATCGAATGAGGATTGCCCATTTTTGTTAGATTGTAAGTGCCAGTCATCAAATGAAGATTGGCCATTTTCACCCCCAGAAAAGCAAAGTTGTAAGTTCTTTACTACAAACCATTATGAAAAAAATATGGAAGAAAAGCACATGAAAACACAGACCTAAAACTTCCCTTTCTTGCTCTGATGTTCACATCAGATGATGAATTCCTCAGCAAAAGAAGCTGAAGGTCCAGCTCAATAACACTCTGCTTTCAGAGTGGAACAACTCTGAGCTATACACAGACACAGAGATGGGAAAATCATCCTTTCTTCTCCCAGTCCATAGAACCTCTTCAGCTTATATGTGAGCTAGCGAGCTTGCCTTGACTCACTGGGGAGATCACTGATGGTGCCCAAAGCATCTGATCTTACTGAATTTGTCCAAGGTGGATTCCTCCCTCCCTACATCTACTGACATTTTATAAATGTATGAAATGTAGGTGCCTTTTAGAGGTACATGTTGTCTTATGTCTGATCTGATATGACCACTGAGAAAGCTTGGCTGTGGTCAAGGCAACACAGTGCAATCTCCTAAGTAAAATGCAGGCAGTTGACTGAATCATTGCCAATCCCTCCATGAGAGTGTGTGTGTGTGTATGTGTTTGAAGTAGAATTTATTTCTTGGCAACAGGAATTTTCCCCTTCTTTTCATTGTACTTGGGAGTCACAGTGATGTAAGATCATGTAAGGGTGTTGCTTTAAAAAGTTTACACAGGTTCACAGACATGAAATCTCATTACATCATTGGGTCACCAGTCCACAGTCATTGCTTTAAAATTATTTGGATTTTTAAAAAAGAAAGTTGGAAATGAATTTTTCATTTGTTGTCTGGCCTCTGAGCCTTTACAGGTGCACTAGTTCTCCATTGACAGGTTTTTTCCATGAGTTCTTGAGGACAAAACACACTTTTTTACTTTCTCTTCCTTTTTTTTTCTTTTTTTTTTTTTTGTATAAAAGTTTTTCCTGGCACTATCTTTTGGTTTCAGCTAATAGAAGTAGCAGAAGAACATTAAATAGTACGAGGATCTCAGTAAAATCACAAGTATTGGCAACACCATCTGAGTGCTGAGGTATTAGACAGCTACTGGTTAGAATATGATTTTACTGCTGCCTAGTCTTCATCATACTAAGTCTGAAAAAAATGCCTTAAAAGGAAAGGGAAAAAAACTGTTCAAGGGGAGAAGACTAAATATTCTGCATCAAAAAATGAAACTTGTTTATTTATATCACAGGTATTAATTTAATACAAGACTTTGAATCTGTATGGGTATGTTTACATCATGCTGGAAAGAGAGGACTTGCATGGCACAATAACAGGATATTCTAGTTCCAGGTTTACTCATTTGGTCACAAAAAACAGAGTCAGGATTTGGAGACCAAGACAAACATCTATCAGCTAATCTTGCCATCCTTCTCCTACTGAGAGTGGCCTGAGACCATGGAGTCTTGCTGGCACTCCTGTCTGAGGGGCAGCGGGCCCAGTGACCACATGGAAGGATTATCACACCTCTCACCCAGCTAGTCTGATCTGTGTCTTAACCTTCACTGACATCCACTGCAGTCATAATCACCTCTGTGCCTTTTACTCTCCATGGCTAAAACATTCCTTGCCAACATTTCCGGCCCTGTAAGTCCCATCCCTTTTAGAATACAAAGTGTTTTAATAATTGAACAGCACTGTTAATAGCCTACCCAGCTTTGCTAATCCTTTAATAGTTAAAATCTTAATCAGTAAATCACATCAGGTGGCCTTCCCTGCTTATCACCTTCCTGCAGCATAATGAGGTTTTTTAGCTATTTAGCTAAAAGGTTTAAATCTTTAATATTAGGTTTATAGTTGGCCAGTGGCACGACAGCCAACTCAGACATAATTCTAAATGGATATTTCCAAGTGGAAACTTGGAATTTGAATTCAAATGACCTTACCTCTTTTTATTATTATTATTCTTTCCTGTATGCATTTTTCAGCTTGCTCATTCTTAATTCCTTCAGTACTTATTACTGCAATAAGCCTAATCCTGTGTACTTTTACACCCCAAGTGTGGGAGCCATAAAGATTTCTGCAGTCTCTCCAGGGCAAACCAGCTGTAATTGGATCTCCAGTTGCCTCACAGAAAAGAAAAAAAAAAATCAGAAAAAGAAGAAAACGCACATTCCAGATGAAGACAATTCTGTGTCTGTGTCCATGTGTTTGTGTCTTTTCTACCCTTGAGTAACATTTTGTCCTTTTGCTCCACTCCAGGCTGAGTTCTCCGAGTTGAACCTGGCTGCTTACGTCATGGGCGGCTGCATGGTGGACATGCAGGTCATGAGGAATGGCACCAAGGTGGTAAGGTGAGGAGCACCAGTTGGTCTTGAAAATAGGGCTTTCTGAACCAAAGCTGGGGTAAGCAGGATGACCTTAGGGTCTGATCAGTATCTGAATCAGGGCAGTACAGTCCTGGTGACTTTGAGGTTTCTTGGAAGCAGTGGAAAGACTGGCCTGACTCTGGTGGTTTTGTATCAGGTCTCAGGTGCACAGCATGCCATACAGTCACTGTTTCCCATCTAGACCCTTCATGCAACAAAAAAGGACTCCTTTTCAGGTTCTTTTTAGCCTCAGGATTCCCAATAAAAGTGACAAAGGATCTTCCTTTTCCTCGATTTTTCTCTCCTTCTGTGTCAACTAAATCTCCATTATAAGCAGTGGCTGGAATTCATTAGTCTACCTGTCTTAGATCCTGATCCCAATGGATTACACTTGCTATAGCCATGAAGCCCTTCCATGACCAAGCTTTGTGGTCTAGTCAACGCACTGGAGGGAAGGATGCCATCCAGAGGGACTTTGGCAGATTGCAGACATGGGCCCCTGTGAACCTCAAGTTCAACCAGGCCAAGTGCAAGGTCCTACTCCTAAGTTGGGGCAATCTCAAGCACAAATACAGGCTGGGGAATGACCAGACCAAGAGTAGCCCTGACAAGAAGGAGTTGGGGGTATTGGTGGGCAAGAAGATTGACATAAGCTGATGCTCTCAGCCCAGAAATCTAATTGTGTCCTGGGCTGTATCGAAAGCAGGGTGGCCAGCAGGAGGGGGAAGGAGTTTCTGCCCCTCTACTTTGCCCACCTGGAGCACTGCATCCAGCTCTGGGGCACCAACATAAAAAAATGTGGATCTCTTAGAACAAGTCCAAAGGACGGCCATGATAATGATCAGAGGGCTGAAACATCTGTCCTGTGAAGACAGACTGAGAGGGTTGAAGTTGTTCAGTGTGGAGATAAGAAGTCTTCAGGGGGACCTTATAGGACCTAAAGGGGGTACGAGAGAGTTGAAAGGGGACTTTTGACAAGGGAATGTAGTGATAGGACAAAGAGGAATGTCTTCAAAGTGATTAAGGGTAGATTTAGACTATATACTAGAAAGAAATTATTTACTGGTGAGGCACTGGAACAGGTTGCCCACAGAAGTTGTGGAGGCCCCATCCCTGGCAGTATTCAAGGCCGGGCTGGATGGGTCTTTGAGCAACCTGCTCTAGTGAAAGGTGTCCCTGCCCAAGCAATGCTTCTCCATTACTCATCCAATTCACTTTTCAGAAGCATTTATCCCCTTCTTTCAGACACCAGACTGTCTGCAATTTGCAGTTAATGTTAGATGTATTCTTGCTAGTGCTATGTAAAGAGCAGTGCAAGTTGGCACATCTGTGTGCGATGCCTCAGTTTACATAGCACCAATATTACCTTTCAGCCTGTTATTTCCAAGCCTTCATCTTTATGAGTTTCTGTCATTACAAGTTACAACACTACATTTCATCTTTGATACAATAGTTTTTCTTTATTTGTGTTGAAATCTCATTGCTATTGCAAATTAGTTTTTCTAGCCACCCTACTTCTATTTGTACAATTCCTTGGCACTTTTTGGTGTATTCAGCATCTTTGAGTTAATGTTGTTCATACGTTTAATCAATGCTTTTGTCTGTTTGCTGCTAGTTAAAAATTAGAGATAGAGACACATAATATAGCATGCAGTGATGGTTTTTAAAGGGATTATTCGAACAGCTGAAAAACAGTGATTCTGAGTGTGCTGGCCTAAGTTTAATTTTTCAAGATGTCATTTCCAGTCCAAACAGTGCAAAGCAATACTTGTCACCGTCAGTTATCTATGACTGTGGTCCAACAATTCTTTTCAGGTCTTGACATCTCTTAGTACATCTACAAGTCTCCATTTGTTCATTGGTGTTATTTCATGAACCTCTGCTAAAAACTTTTAAAGTTGTGTCTGTTATATACATTTGCTTTCTCTTGTCCCACAAATGTCTACTTCTGAGTGAAAAAAAAGCATTATGTCCCATGAACCAGCCGCTGGAGCATTCATCAGACAATGTGCCGTGCTAATGCACTCCTGTGTTCACTTGCTCATGATGCTGGAAGGTTTCCCAAGAACTATTTCCTAGGTTGATCACATCTTCATTTTCTTTCCCGTGTCTTTCTTCCCAAAGCCATTCATACATCTGGCAGAAAGATCTTGGGCTATTAAACTGAAACTGAAGACAAAATTTATTTCACAAGAGTGTCTGGGGCATGGTGTTCATGTTTTTGCTCACAGTGAATACACAGGTATCCCAGCTAGCACTTTTGCATGCATTCTTATATATGAAATGTATGGTTTTATCAATGGCATTAGTTCAGGTTATTTGGTTTTCATCTCTATGGGCGTAAAGACACATTTGTGTTGTGGGAAGTAGATTGTGTAAACATGTACTTGTCTGGATACGCAACTTACATGGCACATGTTACACACCACAGTCCATAAAAGCAGCAGACATTTGTTTACAGCCTATTCTGACGTGCCCCTCTCATGCCCAGCTCAGTGAGTTTGAGAGCTCAGGCCAGCCAACTTCCACAGCCACTCCCAGCAATACTGTAGAAGGTACAGAAACTAAAACTCTTCTTCTCTTTAGAAAGTGAGTTGTGGAGCATGCAGCTACTGAGCTGTGTGGAGGCCCCTCAGCCCATCCACATGGCTGCAGCTGCTTCCCACTCCCTTTAAGTCCCCCCCTCCCACCCACAAACATATCCTGTTTGGCCACAGAGTGCCCAGGCACAGGGAGACACCACGGGGGACACCTTCAACTCACATGTGTGCACCAACCCCGCTGCTGCTGACATCTTTTTTTCCATCCCTTATTAGGCTTCTGTTAATTATTAAGCAAAATATTCAGTCACAAGTCACAATGTTTCTAGGTGGTGAAATATGATACTCATCATGTTCTTGAATACCCAAAGTCCTTGGAAATCGCACTGACAAGTTATAGGAAGGTAAATAGCACAGCATCTTGCTAACAAGCACATTTGCAATTCCACCTGTAGGAGCCCTGGCTGAGCCCTGCCTGCCTCACACTCCTCTTGAGAGGGAAGGCAACAGAATGTGGCAGTTTAGTGAAAACACAGTGGATATACTACAGACCAGCAGATTTTTAACCAATGAAATAATAAATATTTTTAAAAACAACAACTATTAACATAAAGCAACCATTGGGCTATTTTCTCCAGTTTCACATTACATTAGCTGATAAGCTATCTAACAATTCATTCACCTAATAAATTCTGTCATTTTGGAGCAGAACTCCTAGTTCCTTCTTTAAACTGGAGATACTGTATTGCACATTTAAAACACAGCTCTTTCTCTGCTGATCCCTTGTTCCTTTCTGACTCCTTGAAGTTAAGGCATTCTTTTAGACCTCATGCCAATTGATTTGAATTCCACCAAGAAAGAATTGTGGTTATTTTACCTGGGAGGAAAAAAAAAAAAAAGGAAAAAAAAAAAGGAGTTTTCAAAACATCATTGACAATTAAAGACAGCAAGGAAGTGGAAATTTACAGACCGTGTAGCATCTTGTGCAGTCTCTAGCAACCACTTTTCTATTTCAGTGCCGTGTAACATATGCCCTGACTGAGGACACTGTGCTGGGATGAGCTGGCCACCAGGAGCAGTGTTGGGCTCAGGCAGGACTGGTGGGGTGAGGAATCTCCCACACGTTGGTCCTTGTTACCCCAGCATTTATTCGGTAAAATTGGCAGCAGACCTTCCCCCGTGAAAAGTTAAATAAGGGAAGCAGGAGGTGGCACTTATTCATCCTAAAGGATCCCTCACCAGCTTAGACACAGCAACTCTTTCAACAGAGAAATGAAGTCATTTCTGGGTGCAATGGCTGGACAGCTAAAGAGTGTGAAAAAACAGGTGTGGGCTTATGCCTGCTTTTAAAACACTTGGGTGGATTCTTCAACCTCCTTCCAGTGTACACACAACTACCTTTTGCACAGGTCTACAAACACACACAGACAGAAACAGAGTGAACCACCTTGAGTCTAATTTATCCTGAAAAGCTCTTGGGCTGTGTCACTTCTACTGGCATTAGATGTAACGAATGGGACTTTTATTTTCACTTGTCTTCATTTTTCTGAAGGGCCCTTCATATCAATAATCTCCCAGTGTAAAGAGGCTATCATTGCTGGCTCTGCACCCACTCTGAGGTGCATTTATGCTTTCAGAGTATTATAACAGTCTTAGTATATAAATGAGAATTTGGGCTGTCTCTGCTTCTGACAACAACACTTAGACTCCCAAACAATGATCTCAGATTCTGTATTAATGATTAAATGCAGTCTTGTGTTTGAATGTTGGGTGTTACAAGCCTTCAGCTATTAATTCCAATAGATATGGGAATAAGGCAGGGATATGTTAAAAATCTGGACAGCTTTCTTACATGGGGAATACTAATATCTTTGGGAGCATTTCAGATTTTTAAGGATATAAATTAATCATGCACCAGACTGCTCTCATCTCCTGTGTCCCTGTAGAGCTGCCTCTTTTGCTATTGAGGCTGACCATCCAGGGGAAAAAACACATTTTTATGTCTGCATGGGACCTACCACAGTGGTGGCCATGCCCCTTACAGTGTGGTGTGCAGGCTCACTGCACCACCGCAGTATGGATAACAGCTGACGGACCAGGAGATGCCCTGGATTTGAAATGGGGAGGACACTGCATGGAGAATTGGCCTTGGGAAATGGAAAGGGATGTCCAAAACTACAGCAAAGGAGCGCTGAGGACAAAGTCTTGCTGTGGGATAGGATCTCTGCTGTAGAGTGATGTTTAGTGCTACAGGCCTTGCCTGAATTTGGCCCGTCTGTGTAAGGTGTGTGTCTCATCCTGCTTGCCCTGGGTGATATGCCGCTGCCACTCACAGCTGTGGTGGAGTCAGTGAATTCTCCAGTTCATCCATACAAGTTCATTCATTCCTGTAGTTAACACTGACTTTCCCGTTGGTTCCAGCTGATTCAGTGCTTCTACGATGCTCTGTGCACTGATAACAGGACAGCAGCCTGTTGAATAACCATCCCAAAAATCCCTGAAAGCGCTTTTTTCCCCAAGCATATTTTTGTACTGCAGGCTGCAGCACAGTCTCGGCATGAGGAAGCGAAGCATTTTACATGGGAGGCGTGAAAAGAAACTGGCCAGGCCACAGGTGTTTTCCTGCTATTCCTGCAGACCCCAGGAGATGTGTGAAAAAGATTTTCCTGCTCCAGGATGCAAGACTCTTTAAAGTCCAGTGAGGACACTGTCCTCCACCCACTGCACTTTTTCCCATCCCAGGAGGTTCACTGGCCCCACAGATCTGTTGACAAGCAGCTCCCTGAAAGGGGCAAGTAGGTTTTCTAACCTAGAGAGGCCAAACTTTCTCATCACTCAGCAGTCACACAGTGCTAGAAGAAGGATGTTTTTGGACTATTTGTTCACAAGAGTTGGTGGTTTCTTGCAGTTCTCCTACAGAGAAAATATCCAGGAAGGTCCTGGGCGTAGCTACTATCTCTGGACACTGATATAGCAAGTGTTGGTAGGCAGTAGGTAACTTTCCAGCTTCTTGTGTTTCAAGGAGCTTGTTGCCAAAGAGGAAGTCCAAGCTTTCAAGCTCTGACTAGTGCCTGTCTTTTTTAATTTAAGTCTTGACCTTATTGAGGTCTTTTTCTATATTTTTTTTGTTACTTCCAAACCAAATTTCTGCAACTTTATGTGAAGCTGCAGATGGGAGGAAAAAAATGGCAGAAACTGATTGGGAGAGCTTAGGTTTCTAGAAGATGGAAAAATATATTAAGCTCATGGTTCTCCCAAGTTTCATAGAAAGTGCCACATGGTAGAGTAAAAGATGTGCTATGTGTTTAACACTGAGAAATATTTGGGCAGTATTTTTTGTATTGATGGCATGGCAATCTGTAAATGTAATGGAGAAGCGTGTGTAACAGCCTGTAAGCTTTTGAAAGTTCACTTCAGGCAAAGGACCAATATGCCAAATGACCACTTTCCTCACTGAAATACCCTGCAGAGAAAATGAGCTAGGGCGAGGTTTCTAACAGGGTAGACCCTGGCAAGCTGCAGTTACATATGAAGCAGTTTAACACCTCCAGTAAACCTTTGTAAACTGAGATATTATTCCCCTATGGGGGATGATCTAACACTGTTTTTAACTATCTCCCCCCTCTTCACCTATATATCCCTGTGGCTCTTTTATTTTCAGCAGGAACTACAAAAAAGGAGAGACATTGGAGTGTGATGATTAATGTATTTATTTTCAGATACTTCCACCTCAGCTCCTCCTGCTAAACAGCTGCTTGGAGGCCTCCTTCTCCCTTTGGGGTTTACTGATCTCCCAGATGAATAATGTCCTCGTTCACCTCCCCTGCAGCTGGTGCCCAGCCGACATGCAGGCAGGATGCTGACAGTTATTGGAAAAACATTTGGCGTGCAGGCAGCTGCCAGAAAGCAGATGTCACTCTGAGCAGACCAGGGTGGGGAGCATCTCAGAGACTAAACTACTCCCTGACCCTTTTTGCATTTACAGTAATTCTTTCCGATAAGGAATGTGCTGCCAGGGTCTAGAGCACTCATTAATTAGTTAATCCTGGACTGAATGCAAGAATGATTAAAGACTATTGTAGATTGTTTCAGTTTTGATTGGCTCTTCTTCTTTTTTTCAATTCTGCCATAATTTGTCTCCTTTCCATGTGGGTTTTTATTAAGGTTTCTTCCAGGGAATGGCAAACAGAAAAGTGAGGGGGCAAGTCCTGCTGCACCTGCACTATACTGATCAAGATGGATCTTTGTTAATGACCAATACTGAGGCAGAGTGCAACCTCAACAAACTTGTGGGTGGCAACAAGTTGGAAGGTGAGGAGGAGGGAGGGTGCCAAAGGATAGAACTGCTATTCAAAGGGACCTCAGTGACAGGGAGAAATGAGCCAACAGGAACCTCAAGAAGTTCAATAAGAACAATTGCAAAGTCTTGTGGGGAGGAAGGAATAACCCCAGTACTGCTGGGGAACAACAGGAGAGAAAACAGCTCTGCATAAAAGGACATGGAGGTCCTGTGTGCCCATGCAGGGAGGAAACCCTATGGCTCAGTGGGCAGTATTACGAAGCATGTAGGTAATGAGACACTGTTCACATCTGGAGTGCTGTGGCCAGCTGTGAGCTCACCAGAACAAGAAAGGCATTGACAAACTGGAATGAGCTGAGTGAAAGGCCTCTGAGCTCCTTGAACTGACCTAAAGACACCAAAGGAGATACCAAGATGGCTTTGTTCTTTAAGAGAAGGCTGAGAGGGCTCCACCTACAGCCACCAGGCAACTAAGGGGAGGGTGCAGAGGAAATGTAGCCAGACTCTCATTGAAGGTGTGCAGTGAGAGGAAAAAAAAATAGACCCAAGCTGCAGCAAGTAAAATCCTAATAAGATACTATTTTTTAAAAATTTTCCATAGGAAGTGTGGTAAAATACTAGAACAAGTGCCCAGAGAGGCTTTGTCATCGGGAGTAGTCAAACTTTGACTGGACAAGACCCTGATCATCCTTATCCAATTTAAACTTAGCCCTGCAATGAGCATTTGGAAACCAGATGGTTTCCAAAGATCCTCTCCAACTTAAATTGCTCTATGACTTTATTCTGTGATGTCAGAAAATATTTGGTTCACCTTCTGTAAAAGCTTTGGGTCACAAGAACTTTGAAGGCAAGTTGCTGTTGGCAGGTATGGTTGTTACTACATTCAGGCATTGTCCAAGTCCACATGCTTTTCCTTGTAGATGTTGACAGGTTTTAAAGTATTGCCACAGTACAGTTCAGAGAGCGTGTGACATGATTTCATGGTTAGTTGACCACTGATCTGTGGCTGAGAAGCAAATCAGAGCATCTTCCAGTGTGTCCTTGTCTACATATAGTTATATTGGTCCTACTGCAGTCGTGATTACTGGTTCCTGCTGCTTTTGCTAAACTGATCTCCCACACACTTCATATTTTTCCCCAGCCATTCTCTATTATAATGTCCCAAAAGACCTCCTGTTTCTGTCCTCCAGCCTCATAGAGGTCATTCTTTATTCTATGTTGCTCTCTTGTTTCTCTAAAACAAGTTCTGCTTCATCTTATTCATATAAGTAATAACATTCATTCTTTCTTTGAATAACTCTATCAGGCTTTATTTCTTTCTGTGGAAAATATGGCACGAGGTTTTGACTGAAATGACATTTTTGATTTTAGCAAATTTCCCACTTTACTACAACATCCAACATAATGTTAAATCTAACACTGTGATAGGTGAAAATGTCATGGTTTTCATATTAATTTTCAGTAACGATACAATTAACACCCAAGTAAAACACAGAAAGAACTTGCTCCTATTTGCAAATGACATTTTCTATTAGCTATCGGGCACCTGAGGCATGCATATTTGGAGGGATTATTGCACTTCTTGGGTAGTTGCCCCCACTTATGGCTTGGAATTGTGCCTCAGAAGCTTCCCCGAAGGCTTCATTAATTGCCAATAACACCAAGCTTGTTGTATCATATTGCTTAATTATGTTTTTTTCTTCCTCGCTGTGTCATGCCAAACAGATAGGAAAGGTCTTTGAAAAGGAACTTAGTCAAAATGTGTTGATCACTGGCAAATGTCTGAAAGCTAAATAAAGCCTCCTTGAATAATGGAGGGTAGGCAGAACCTGAAGTGAGGATGTGTGTCTTCAATGTCATGGGAAGATCTTTGTCTACTGATATGAAGGGCAAGGTGTCTTGTAAGAATGACAGAGCCCCTCCTTTTCCCACAGCACTGGCAAAAAGCCCTCTAACCTCATCATGGTGCTGAAGTATAAAGCATTTCTACCTTTTGGCTACAAGTGATTATTCATGGGGGGGGGTCATTAAAAGGCATTTTGACAATCATAGAATCATAGACTTCTTAAGATTGGAAAAGACCTCTAAGATCATTGAGTCCAACTGTTAACCCAGCACTGCCATGTTCACCACTAAACCATGTCCCCAAGTGCCACATCCACACACCTTTGAAACACATCAAGGGATGCTGACTCAATCACTTCCCTGGCAGTCTGTTCCAATGTTTGACAAGCCTTTCCATGAAGAAATTTTTTTCTAATATCTGCTAAGCCTCTCCTGGCACAACTTGAGGCTGTTTCATCTTGTCCTATCACTTATTATCTGGGAGAAGAGACTGACCCCCACCTCAATACAGCCTTCAACAGCTTTGTTCTCTTCTCTGGACACACTCCAGCACCTCATTGTTGTACCTTTAGTGAGGGGCCCAAAACTAAAAACAGTATTTGAGGTGTAGCCTCAGCAGTGCTGAGTACAGCATCTAATGTGCTGATCACACTATTTCTGATACAAATAATCTATTCTTGTGTGTTCTTTCTTCATGTTCATGAATTTATTTGTGCTTCAGTGAGAAAAGCTGAAGGACCAAGAAGCAAGACAGAGTTATGGCTATATGCAGAAGTAAGAAATAGATTTCTTTAAGGCATGAAACCTCCCAGGAGGACTTGCTGTCATCATCTTCTCTACCACAAAGCAGGCTGGGGCCCTGCTTTCTGCACAGAAATGTTATTGATGATCTTTTCAGAGCTAATCCCCTTCTCATAATGAGAGAAGTTTGACACATGGTCACCAGAATAGCTACTGCTGCTTCTGAGATGTTTGACTGCCATATTTAACATCAGGAATCCCTTAAATTGTTTTCTATTTCCTCATTTCTGACAAAACGATTTCCAAGACAGCTAGTGCTGTCACAGATTAAAGGGGGGATGGGTCCAACCTAGGATATTGTATTCTACAGTTGTATCTCTTCCTGTTAGGCATTTTGGATTCAGGCTTTATACTTAGGTTTGTCTCTAAAAGTATAGTTTTACAACTAAGAAAGAAAAAGACTGCTAAAGGCATTGGAACAAGTTGAAAAAGAGTTGAACACAGATAAGCATCCTGCACTGCAGTATGCAATCCAGGCTCAGGACTGGCAGCACTTGCAGCTTCCTATCCAGACACTGGGCAGAGAGGTAGGCTGAGCGACTGCCATGTGCCTTGGCTGGCATCTAGGAGAAGAAGGCAACTTACTGCAAAGGGAGGAAAGCCAGAGGGACCCGTGGGGGGTTGGTTCACTCTGGGGGTGTCTGACTCAGTTAGGCACCACCTGGAGCATTGAAAGGCTCGTGCTGCAGGTGGCAGAAGCCACTGCCTGTGGCAACATGAGCTGACATAAAAGCACCTTTTCTTTCCAGAGGAAAATCAGAGAATCATACAATTAACCAGGTTGGAAAAGACCTCCAAAATCATCAAGTTCAACCTTTGATCCAACCATTGTGCTTACCTAGACCATGGCACTAAGTGCCACATCAAGTCTCACCTTAAAAACCTTCAGGGATGATGAATCAACCAGCTCCCTGGGCAGCCTATTCCAATTCCTGATCTCTCCCTCTATAAAAAATTTCTTCGTAATATCTAACCTGACCCTTCCCTGGCACAGCTTAAGACTGTGCCCTCTTGTCCTACTGCTAGTGGCCTGGGAGAATGAAATCTCACCAGCTATTTCAATCTGAAAATTAGTTTTCTACAAACTCCTAGTTTTTGTTTGTTTGTTTGTTTGTTTTAAACAAAGGATTCATCTGTCTCTATGCCACTCTGAGAATGTGTTACATGCATTTTAGTAGTCTTTATTTTGCCACACTGTGCTGGAAACCAAACTCAAATGATAACTGAGCTCTTGGGTTCTGAAAAGGACTTCTTTTTGGTTTTTGGCCAAAGATGCGCTCCAGTTTTTTCTCAGGAGTGTCATCCATCTTGCTGCTATGCTAAGATTCATAACTCCAGATAGGTGTCTGCACAGCCCAGGAAGAGCACTGCACTCACATGCAGAGCACAGATTATTAGTGACATGTTTTAAACCTGTGGTTTACTTTTAGTTCCGTTTACCTATCCCATCTCCTTGCCCACTAGATGTTTGAATGGGGTCTCCTGCATTCCTTTTTTGACCAAACCCATTCCCATGATCTGTCTTTAGCAAGGAATAGGCACAGTTTTATTCAAGACCACTCATGGTCATCTAAATGGTGGTTGGAAGGTTTAGATGGAGTGGGGGAAGACATGGAGGCAGTGGAGAGGAAACGTATATGCTCCTGTCATAGCCCCCTTAGTCCTTCCAGACTCAGGTTCTTAGGGCCTTAGCACAGTAGGTGCTACTGAGTTTGGCTTACCCATAGGTTTTAGCAATGGTGTTTCAAATGTGTGACTTCTGCCTAACCTGTCTGTCTGCCAAGGACTTCAGCTTTCTGACATGGGAGATGTTATTGGCCTGAACTAGCAAAGAAAACAGCCATGCTATAAGCTATTCCAAATCCAAGGCTTGCTCTGTTAGCTTAAGCTTTACTCTTGGAGAACGAGCAGTAGCTGACAAAAGTAATCTTCTACCAAAAAACCCCAAGAATTCTTTTGTGAAGCAAATAAGCTCTTTTCTCCCCAGGTCACTGGTATCTCCAGTTAATCAGTCTTCATGCCACCACTCCTACCATGACTGTTCATTTCCCCTTTACTGCCTGCTATCCTTCCTAGGCCCTTGCCTCTTATTTTGCCACTGATCACTGTTTCTCTGTTACAGGCTCTGGGTCTCTCCAGATGATGTTTATTCGTAGTTAGTCCCATGTCTGGCACTTCACTGCCTTGTTCTCAGTATCCATGGGAACATCCACATTGTTCCACAGCTCAAAACAGGGATTCAGTGTCCACCTTCACTTTAGAGATTCACTCCTCATCTGCTGCATGAGAGAGTTCCCTGCCTTCCTACGGGACACAGAGCTTGAGAACAGGCTTTTATATGTTAATTCTGTATTCTTATGTACATCTTCTAAGTGGAGAAACTCTTCCTTTGCCAGGATCTGAAAAGACAAGAGCTTTTTCCCTGAGCTTTTGGTTGGCAGAAGTAAAGGCACTGAAGGCAGTTTCCCAGCCACTGTGTGTCCTCCCTGCAAAGCTGGCCATGCTCATTTGCATCCCTTTTCTGGACCACATCCCCACATCCCCATCCAGGGTGCTGGGGATGATACTCAAAGGCAAATACTGCTGCTTCCTCTGGGGAGGCCAGACCAATGGTCTGAACCATTACTGTGAAACCTCAGTATGTGCTGTTCCACGAGTCAAGTCTGGGGAAAGACTTGACCTGTAACAGGGACCATTTTTTCCTTCATATACTCGGAAAACTGGATGAGGGAAGACATGCCTGAAGCTCCTGCCCCTCTAGGCCCCACAACTGTTCAGTAACTCAGCATAGCTATCGAGCCCTGATCCTAAGAAGCTGGTTAATCCTTCCTGAGGACCTGTGCCTGCCTCCAGGGTACTTGCTGCACAGCAAGTCCAGCGGAATGGAGCAGCTCGAGCTTTCCAAGATTTGTATTCACTTGCTGCTTCTCAGCAGAGGTCCACCACTTGCCTCACCCCCATTGACACCAGGGAGGTCCACAAATCAGCTGCACAGCGATAGCACAGTCCTCCTGATGTTCATTATGCATCTCGCTGCTGGAGGAGAGCACCACCTTTGGTGCCAAGTACATTAGGGAACATGCCTGGGTTTAAAAAAACTCCGTGGGAGGGAATCACAACATTTCCAAAGCTTGGCCTCTTGCATCACAAAAGCTGAGCATGCTCCTCACCGTGTCTCGGGTGGGCAATTACAAAAGTGCAAAGCCGACAAACAAAATGAACAGCTTTAAAACAACAGAGCTGTGCTGGGGTTTGTGTACACTGTTTGTTGCCACAATCTGGCCCAGAGTCACCATCTCGGATTTCCCCGCCAGAATGATGGAAATATAAATAAGGGCTATAAACCCAAAGTATTTCCAGCTCATACATCCAAAGGATAGAAATTATAGTCTCTTAGCAAGGAAAATGTTCGAGGGTAGTGAGGTAATGGGACCTGGTTATAGAGCTCATTTCTCTGAAAATCTTTAATACAGCATGGAAATTTTTCCAATGTCCTTGATGCAACCTCTGTTAATGTATAAAATAATCCCCCGTTTCAGTGGAAAAGCCCCTTCCATGCCTTTGACAATGAACCGCTGAGGACCATTTTGGGAACAGCTTCTTTCCAGGGGCTGTTTCCAGGGGTTCTTGAATGGCTCTAAAGACACAGTGTCAGCAAGGAATGAAATCTGACTTCTTGAAAGATAATCTGTTGCCTGCTGGCTTACCTAGAAAGGGCCTCACTTTTCTGTGCATTTGCTGAGAGCTGCTGCTGTTGAACCATAGGAGTCCCAGCTCTAGTCTTGCTAAATAATATTCTGGAAGTCCATGCCATGAGTCACAGCACCACATGAGGGTCTCTGTTCATTTGATTAATTACATTACCATGCCTGCCCTTTGCTTGTTGACTCATAGCCATAAGAGCCTGGGATATGCTGCATACGTAGTAAACTGATTAAAGGGGGAATGTATGTCAGTGAATGGATGTGTACCATAGCTTTTTGAAATCCCTTATGATCTTCCCACCCACTGGGCATTGCTTCAATATCGAGTTCAATCGTCAGGAAACAAACTTGCTCCCTCATCTGCGTTGCACATTGCAACGAGCTTGCCAAATATGGCCAAGATTTTAGAAAGAAAAGAGAATCCCCCCACCAGTGAATTTATGACCCTTGGCTCCACTTGTGGCTCATTCCTATGCATGCTTGAGTGACAAGAAAACTGCAGAAAATTGTTTGGCCTGTTTCTGTGCTCTCACACTTGCAGCTATGTTGGATTTTTCCTTTTTTTAATGATTAGGGGTTTTGTTAGGTTTGTTGCCTTCTAACACAAGCAACCCATGAGGAGAGGCTCAGAGAAGAGCAATATGTGTTAGTGAAAAGAAAGCGGAAGGATTGAAAACAAACAAGAGGCTGGAAACATTGCTGAGTGTTTGAAAGTAAAACATCACTCATCTCTTCCAGGTCCTTCAAGCCGGACTTTGTCCTGATTCGGCAGCATGCCTACAGCATGGCACTGGGAGAAGACTTCCGCAGCCTCATCATCGGCCTCCAGTATGGTGGCATCCACACGGTCAACTCCCTCTACTCCATCTACAACTTCTGCAGCAAGCCCTGGGTGGTAAGTGATGATCCAGCTCTATTGCATGTCAACACTGCAAAGAAGATATCCCATACCAATAAAGCACCAAACTCAGCTTCCAGTCTGTTTCATAGCAATTTGTCTCTTTAGGTTAAAACCAGCATTTAAACAACCTCGGTGGGGGGGGTGTGAAAAACTACTGACACTACCTCTTTCTCAGCCTCTAATTGTCTCAAGGTGTTATTTCTTCACCCTGAGTAGGACGTTTCACTTGTCCCAAACTCTAAAGTGTCACAAACAGCTAACAGTACAGCAACACCTAGATGTCTTATAAGGCAGAGTAGATGAATAGATTAATAATATCAGATCAATAGCAGCATATCCTTGTCCTGAGTGAAAAAAAAGAAAACTGTATAATTTACTGTTTTAGAAGGTATCTGAACTACACTATTTCTTGCATCTTTTATTAGATCCACATTTGTGATACCCAGGTACCCTAGCCTAAGATTATGCATTCCTTGCAGAAGCACACCCTGCACTTGTCTTCTCTTCCAACTTTTTCTGGTGGTGTTTTATTGTGAGGAAATTAGATGAAAACAAAGACAAGAAAAGTAGAGAGGTGAATTCTTCAAATAGGTCTAGGAAAAGAAGAGAATGACAAAGACCTGGGCAAAAAGCAGAAGGAAGGGGAAAACACTGTATTGGGCTTGTGTGGCAAAGTTTTAGTAGGAGGGAGGCTACTACAGGGGTGGCTTCTGTGAGAAGCTGCTGAAAGCTTCTGCCAGTGTCAGCCAGCTCCAAGATGGACTAAGGCTGAGCCCATTGACAACTGTGGGAGCACCTCTGGGAGAACAGAGTTAAGAAGGAAAAAAAATCTGCTGCAGAAACAGCAGCAGAGAGAGGAGCAAGAATACGTGAAAGCAACAGCTCTGCATACAGAAAGGTCAGTGATGAAGGAGGGGGAGAAGGTGCTTCAGGTGCCAGAGCTGAGATTCCCCTGCAGCTCATGGTAAAGACCATGGTGGGGCAGGCTGACCCCCTGCAGCCCATGGAGGTCCATGGTGGAGCAAATATTCACCCACGGTCCATGGAGGACTCCACACTGGAGCAGGTGCATGCCTGAAGGAGGCTGTGACCCTGTGGGCAGCCAGTGCTGGATCAGGCTCCTGGTAGGACCTGTGGCACCATGTAGAGAGTAGCCCACGCTGGAGCAGGTTTGCTGGCAGGACTTGTGACCTTGCTGGGGTGCCACACTGGAGCAATTCATGAAGAACTGCAGCTCATGGGAAGGACCTACATTGGAGAACTTCATGGAGTACTGTCTCCCCTTGGAGGGATCACACACTGGAGCAGGGAAAGAGTGTGAGGAGTCCTCCCCCTGAGGAGGAAGGGTCAGCAGATGTGAAGAACTCATCAAAACCAACCTTCCCTGTCCTCCTGACCATCAGCTGGGAGGAGGCAAAGAAAATCAGTCAGGGTCAAACCACCACACATGTAGAGTTTTTCAACAGTCTCAGAAAGAAATAACATATTTTCATATAGTGTTGTTTCATTGAACCTGAAGCAGTGTATCTAGGCTGAGTCAGCTCCTGGAGAGAACAGGACAGTGTTTTGATATTTTATGCTGGAAATTCCCTTCGCCTGTTCTTTAAATTTTGCCAAGTTCACCTAAGGATCTCAGAAAACCTTAAAAAATATTACCATTGGCTTTTCTCAGCTCCAAATCAAAGTTTGTAATAATTCCTTAGACGTCTTTTATGACCAGGTCTAAGTCAGCTGAAGCTGCAGGAGCAGGAAAGCTGGAGAAGTAAGACTGCTCATCACAGCATCTGCAGGAAGAAGTCAGATGCTGATACCATTTTGGAGTTGACATACTGGTTTTCTGAGCAGTTTCATTCCAAAATGCCCTCTCTGATCACTGATGCTTCCAGAATGGAAATTTCCCTGCATTAGGTTCAAAGCAGGGAACTGTTCCTATATGGATGTGAGAAGGAGATGGGACTTTCCAATATACTCCTATGGAAAACTTTTAGATGCATTTCCAGGAATTCCCTTACTCATTGCACAAATTCAGCTTGGGGTGAGATGGAATGTTTACAGGAAGTGATAATGATCTTCTTCATCACCTAATTAGGTCTTTTGTTATTGTTGTTTTTTCCTTGGAATAAATATCCTATTAGTCCTCAGTGTGTTAATTTCTAGCTTAAATCCACATGACTCTGTAATGACTCAGACTTTTATTTCCATGACTCAGCAGTGTTGGATTTAACTAATTTCTCACTAAAACAATACCAGTGCAATAGACAGAGTCTTCTAAGTCTTCATCCCCTTTATAACATTTATGGGGTTTGTTGAGACCAAAAGCAAAATCCTGTCTATTCCAAAAATATTGCAGTGCAGTAAGGAGAGAACAGTCTCACTTTGCCATTGCTGTATAGGTGGATTATGCACATTTGACCTCAGTTCCCGTTTGAATGACAAGGGTTGTTGGGAACAGAAAGAGGAGGAATCAATTCCAGATTCAGTTCAACACCTTCACATTGTTTCTCACAGTTGGTCCTGCACACACAAATGCATTGGCCCTGGTGACCAGACAAGAAGCCTCAACATTTACACTGCCTTTTGCTGACAGTCAAGTGGTCCTTTCCATCTGATTTTGGGGTTGAGTCAGTCAGGGCTTGGTTGACATTTTTCAACTCATACCTTTTAGTTACTTTTCTGATGGTGTGCAGAGGCCTCAAGATGCGAAAGGCCTATTTTTACAAACCTAAAATAAAAGAAAACAAACAAACTAAGCACATTTAAAGAAAAGAAAAAAAAGGCAGTGCTGGAATGGCAGTATGGGAGAACTTGGCTCTGCCAGCAACTTGGCTCTGACTACTCTGGGTCGGGTTGTGCCATGCTTTCCTCACAGGGAATACAGCTGGCTCAGACAACCTCCCCAGAGGAGTCAAGGAAACCACTTAAAACAATTAAAACAGGTTTTCAGGATGCCTCCTTTCCTTACTGCCCCCACACACGTCAGCCCCCAAACCATTCATGGTAACGTGCTAAATAATCCAAGAGCTCTGATGGCATTTGGCACCACAAAAATTTTATCAGGTTGAAGCTCAGGTAGAGATTGCAGTAGGGCATTTGAGGGCAAAAAACTTCGCTGACAGCATATTCAGAAAATTCTGGGTTTATGATAGCTGGAAAGTGAGAGGTACAGACACTTCAGTGCACGTTCCACTCTGATTGCAAAACAGTCATCTTGAAATATGGGATCTGCTTAACAAAGATTACTGGAAACTTTTTGGACCTAGAAAACAGTTGAGATACATGAAGAAATGAAACTAAATACCCCCGGGAAATGTGCTTTTCACTCTCACTTTTTTTTTTTTTCCCAAAAATTGTTCCATTTCATAGAAATGTTTATGATTTTGTGGAGGGGGATGGAAGCGAGACTGCTTTTTCTTGGCAATTTGCAACCATGCTTTATTCTCAGCAACCCTAATTACAATCAGCTGAGTTTGGGTTTGAGTTTACTCAAACATAAAGCCCCATTTTTTAATGACATTTGCCAGATTTGCAGTACTGCAGTACACAGGCTTCTTCAAAGGTTAAAATTTGCATTAAACACAGGCATAGTTTGAATTAGATATTTCTGAGAGGAAAACAAAACAAAACAAATATTCAGGGGGTCTCACACACAGAGAAACATGTAAGAAAACTAAGCTTTAAGATGATCCCAGAACTATGGAGAAATAATGCTACAAACACATTAAGCACAATGTTTCAACCACTAATAATAATTTCTGTGTTACTAAAGTTACCGTCCAAAATACAGTAGGAAGAATGCTCTGAGCAGTACTCACATTACATGCAGGTAATGTCCATAATTGCAAAGCAACTTTACATCTGTAAGGCTGCAGGAAACATGAAATTTTGAAGACAGTCACCTCCAGAGTCCAGGGATCCCAGCCAAACTGGTACTGATTGTCAAGGGGTGTAGGCCCCCAGTTGACCTAGGCACTCTAAAAATGTGCAAAAGGCCTTGAGATCTTCCGAATGGATCTTTTTATTTCGCTGTAAAGACTCCCTGCTGTAACTCTAGATGTTCAACCAGTCAGGCCAAGGCTACCACTTGCCTACCTGTTTCAGGTACCTAAAACCAGGCTGTGCCACATTGCCTTGCTCCATGTCTGGATGGAATCTCACTAAAACCAGTGAAAACACAGAAAGTAAGAGCCGATGACGAAGTGTGGAAAGGGTGGTTCTATCTAGCAGAGATGCTCACAGTAACATTCCTACCAATTTGCCTTGGAAGACGTTACTTGAGCCCCGTTATCAGGTATCTAAGAGGCTGATGCACCATATAACATGGATGTCTCTTTGTCAATATCTGTCCCTAAAGACTGATAAAAAAAGAAAAAATGGGAGAGAGTTGTCCCATAAGGGTCAATTCTAAAAGCAGTCCTTTTTGCAGGCTTGGCCCACTGACAAGGCTCTCAGATGTCCAAGTCTCTCATCTGCAACATTGGCTATTTCAACAACAGCCGAGAGCTTTATGCTACAAAAGGAAGCCCAAGGAACAAGTCAGGATGCTGCCTATCAGCTGCACAATTGTTCCAGTTATTTTGTTTGAGCTGTTTTCCTAGGAGAAATGTACGTCGCCTCAACATCACAGTGTCCATGGTTCACCAGGGCTGCATGCACACACAGCGAGGGGCACGGGCTGCTCTCAGCCAGGGTGTTTTTCCTTCTCTCCCTGTCTCTGTCTCATTCTGTTTAACTTTTAAACCCTGTTTGCTCACCTTGCTAGTCAAAACAGGTCTTTATTATTCTTTTCTAGGATGTGCAGGGCTAGTGCAAGTAGTTAAGAGAAGCAAGCTGTCCTCCTTCCCCAACATCAATACCCTCCTTGCCAACAATAATTATTCCACATGGGGAGTTTTTCTCTTATCTGCTGATGCATGTGAGGGAGGTGGTGGTGTTAGTGCTGGGATATGCCGCCTTTTGATGTTTTGAGGATTTTCTTAAATGCCACGTTTTGATCTGTGAGATTAGGAAAAGGATTCTTTGCATTTGTCTGCAAATCTGCTGGCAGCTGCCCCTTCAGCATGTGGCCTGCGTCTGGCACACACCTTGCAGCCTAATGTTTTTGCACAGTGACTGCATTTTTTTTCTACAACCATGCCAAGCTTTAACTCTCAAAGATGTGTTTCTTCTCCACCACCAAGTGAAGTTTCAGCTTCTCATACAGAAATGCTTTGGCTTGGACTAGCCAAGTAAACAGGACATGAGCCCTCACACAGCTACTCAGCAGAAAACATCCTCAGTAGCTCTGCCTCACTGCAGTGTAACCTTGGTGTTGTGATTTGGTGCATTTACTGGCTCCAGCAGTTGCCCAGAAGTGCTCAGAACACACAAGATTAAGTAGCTGATGCTACTAGGAAGAAAGAGCTTGCTTTTCTTTCCCTTCTTCCCTACATGTCTGTTTCCTTCCCTTAATCTGTGTGTTACCTCCCTCAGGTGACACAGAGATCTCCTTGAAGATTAATACGTCCCTAGCTTTGAGGTGGAACTCGAAGGAACTCATGTAAAGGACTTAAAATCCATTCTTACTTGGCCCAGACTGGAAACCTTTATTAATTGACATGATTTTACCAAATTCTGGGAGTCTTGGCAACTAAATTTAGTTTCTAAACTACTTTGTGAATAGGACTTAATGAAGGAAGGATTCAGTCCCATTTACCAGCTCAGTTGGAACCTATCCCCAACGACTTCGCTCTTACCATCCATGAAAATATTCAAGATCCCTTATTCAGCTTTACACCCCCTTTTTAAAGGCTGACAGCCTAACCACTTCACCAACAGCACTGCCAGTTCAGCGTTCCCTGTGGTAAGGGGGCTGTGTCTCTTCAGAGAGTAAGCAGGATGGCTAGATGCATGACAGTAAAGACTCCAAGTTTCTCCGGAGATTTGGAAGGTTTCTGGGATAGATGTCACCTCTTACTCTCTGGTGTATCAACACTGCTTTAGCAATATTTTCTGTCATGGTTATTAAGTTTCTCTCTTATAGTTTTGAGTTTTTCTCCAGGTGTTCAATGATGGATTGAACAGGGAGGCTGCAGATGACAAACAGAATAGTCTGCTTGCTTCACAGATGGCTGGAGCAAAACAGGAATTTGCTGTGCTATGCTTCTGTAGGGGTTTTGGAACCTGAACAGAAATCAAAATTCAGTTGTACCATGGGTAGCTTTGTGTTTGGTTGGGAACAACCCTGAATGATAAACAGTTTATAATGGTGATTATAGTGGTGATAATGGTGAAGTTTATGCTGACAGGTGGGGACAATGACAAATGTTCACCTTTATATGTGAAATACCAGCACTGTTGCTTTCCCCATTGATGTTACATACTGTTTTCTCTAGATACCATCCTCACAGACCGCTGCCTTACTCAAATCTCACTGGTAGATAGGACAGGGGTAGGAGATGAACTCCTCTTTCTCCTGTTATTCATGAAGGGCTGTTGAGAGACCACTGGTTCATAATAAATGTCAGTTATGATTAACAGTGGGGTCCTGCTTCCTTGGTCTAACACTCAAAGCAGGTAGTGCTGCCAATTTCCTCTAGTAATCACTCTCCCTTGGCAATTCTCCTTCCCTTCAGCACAATGTGCCTTGCTTTGATTTGGCTGCAGGGCAGAGATCCAAGGGAGAGCTTTGGTTTATTTTGTCTCTGCTGGGAAGTGGTGGCACTGATTTCCTGCCTCTATCCGCTACCAAGAAAGGCCCCCCAACCTTCTCCCCAGCTGCATTTGGAAAGCAAATCTTGTTCACAGCAGATCTGTAAGTAAACCCAAACTGATCCTCTTCTGGCTCTTGAACCCCTTCTCTGCTCTATTGGTCCAAGGTTTGTGCACATAGGCTGACTTGGCCCTGGGTAAATACAGCAGCTTTGTATTTTCTATCTCTTCTCAAGAGCAAAGGTCAAGAAAGCAAGGTGGGAAAGGCATAATAACATGTTTCTCTCACCTCCTTCACCACTATCAGAACATTTTGCAAGCACTTGCCTGTTGCACAATAAGCCACTGACATCCACTGTGTCTGTTTTTTGTTTCCCCTCCCTCACCCCAAGTTCTCTCAGCTCATTAAAATCTTCAACTCGCTGGGCCCTGAGAAGTTCCCCCTCGTGGAGCAAACGTTCTTTCCAAGCCATAAGCAGATGGTGAGTAACTTTCCTTTCTTCTGATGTCAGTATGAAGAGGGAATAAGAAACAAATATGAGTTGGGCACAAGTGATGGTGGTGGGAATGATGGCAAGAGTTTCAATTTTACTTACAGAGAAAGATGAGCTAAAAAGTGATATGCAAAAGGCACTACTTGGGACCCTCTTTCTGTTCTTGCACAGCCTTCCCTCAGGTCATGTATGGACCTTGAAAAAGCAAACAATGAGAACAGGCTCCAAACTGAAGCAGAACTCCATTGTAAAACCTAGTCAACAAAAAGCTCATCCCTTAGTGCAAGGAATCACTACCTTCAGATAAAGAAGACTTTCCCTACTCCTGGAATTGTTTAAAATATGCTGACAATTTGGGACATAGTTCATGAGAGGTGTTCGTTTCACCATGCTAGTTTGCTTGGTCTATCATGTGGCTACCATCCATGAAACATTTATCAGCCTGAAGGTACTCAGAGTAACTGGGAGTTCTTGAAAGAGTTTGTTTCAGCTTCTAATGTTTCCTTTGCACAGTAGCTCTGGGGTCTAGTCTTTCTGTAACAACTAAATGGTCAGTGCCAGGTGTGGCTGCTGGGCACTGTACCAAACTCTTAGGGCACCTTGCAAAGAGATCTGCGTAGGTGCCTTTAGTCCTAGAGAATGTGGCAAAGAAAGGGGCCTTGCTTAAAACTGATCATGTCTCTTGTTTTTCTCTGGGTTAAAAGGAAGACTAGACCTTTGTGAATTTTTACTCCAACTTACATCCCCGAATTAGTGGCTCCTCATACCTGGCTGAAACTTTGATGAGACCCTATATAAACTATAACCCTCTATGTGAGCCAGTGGCTGGCTGAGCTAATTTCCCAGGCTTGATTGTGAACTGAAGCAGCACTAGCAGTCTGAAGATGAGAGTTGTTAAAATGTCAAGCCAAGACTCAGAAATATTCAAACCCCTATTTTCTCACACACTTGTCGCAACGCTGTGGGCCAACCACAATGCATGACAAGGTGTAGGTACCTGATGGTGGATATAGGCATCTAGTGGGAGCTTCAAAATTCAAAAGAAAATTTCATTTAGTTTCTTGTGAAAAATCCCACTGGTGCTCACTAGATACCTGAATACCTGAAATGCCAGTCCTTCACCCCTCTGTTCCAAAACTCTGTTCTCTCCTTGTGCTGTGCAGACTGCAGCACTTCGTACTTCACAGGCACATCACGGAGGTAAGTACAGTCATGACTGTAATATACTGGTGAGAGTTGTATTATCATTTAAGACATAAAGAAATGGATGGTCCTTAAACAATATGTTTGTTGCACACTTTTAAGATAAAATAGTTAATACCTGTTGCATTTAGTTCCTGATGATTTATGAAGAAGGATTTGTGACATGTAACGCTTCAAGACAGTTGTGACTTCATCTGACCATCACTTCAGGGTATTTTTGAATACTTGATCAAGGTTATCAATGCAAATAAGTTAGCTAGCACTCTTAGCAATATTTTCTTGTCTGGAAATCTGATTGTTTCTTCTGACACAAATGTATTTGGTACCAGGATAGTAGCTCTGTTTAGCAGAGCACTGATCTTAATTTCACTTATTTGTCATCTTTATAACCAATTACCTACTTGGAGATGCTATTACTTATTACAAAAGACTACAGGAAGTCTTTTAAACTTTAGATAAGCTCCTATGAACACAAACACTACTGCTGGCATGCAAGCTTCAGTAACCTGGTTTGAAACAGTCACTTTCCAACCATTTACAGAAGCAACAATCCACTTGGGCAAATTCAGGCCAGCCCTTTCCAGGTGGGGGGTCTGCCTCACAGAACGAATCTACACCACTTCTAAATATCTTTCTAGGTGCATCTTCACAGCATCCTGGGCTGTGAGAGACTGAGAGGTGAAGTACTTACACCAAGCAAGCTCCATTGCAGTAATCACTCCACCAAATAACTGTGCAAGTTTCTTTCCCACTGTGCATTAGTTTCTCCATCTGTCAGATAGGAATATAATGATCTCCCTTTCCCATTCTTTTTCTTCCCTTTCCTGGAGGCATTTTCAAACTGTACCAGTTAGCACTCATAAAATACACTGTGGTCCTTTGATGGCTGACCCCCTGGAAGTGTTTATAACTAGTGTTACGGTTTTAACTCTCTGCAATGTGATATACTCTAACCACTTCAGTTCTCACATAAGAGATCCTCATTCTTCTAAACACAAAATTTTCCAAAGCTTACCTTCTAGAGCTTTGGATTAGACACAGAACAGATTCAAAAATCTGTTTCGTTCTTTCATGCATGTAAGGAACAGAGATTTTCCTACAGCAAAAGTGGGATAAAGGAAATTTCTAACTGTAGCTCCATGTTTGTGGGCATTTTAATTCAGCTGAAAATGCTTTTTCTGAACCTTCTCATTTCAACAGGGCAATTTTAGTCAGCCTTAAACAGTAAGCCTAAAGAGAGGAATGAGGCAGTTCACAGCAGAAAAGATGAACCTCTCTTCCCTTTGTCATGGGCATGTACCCTTCAGACCTCCCTGCAATGATCAGTTTTCTGGAAATAAGAGCAACCTGGTAACCGTTCTTCCAAGGCCCCACTGGTGCTAGGGCCAGCCCTAATGACTGCCTTGCTCTGTACTGACCTCCTATGGCCAGTTAACAACTGGGAGTCATTAACTTCAAAAGGGATTTTTCGCCTCTCCTGGGCTTATGACCACAGTAAAAGTTCTTAGAGAGACCAACCTTTTAAAAAGAGGGAGGAACTCACAGAGAAATCTTTGCCAAAGTGCAAGAATTGCCGGAGGTGGAATATCTGCTCTGGGACCAATAAAACTGCATCAAGAAAGGGAAGGAAAATCCACTTGCAAATCCATTTGTGTACATTTGAAGTGGACAGAAACTAATATAAGTGAAGCAGAGACAGAATGTCTGTGATAGAAATAAAACCACTTTACTGTTTAGAATAAAAGGACACTATAAAAAGTGAACATTATGCAACATTACCTTAAAAGACAATATACATTCACTGAATATAAAATTTATAAATAACATGGAGGAAAACTGTAAACAGTGCTAGAAAATTTAGCAACAAATACATTCCTTCTGGACAAGGTTTTTCACATGGGTTTGGTTCCCTCCCCAAGTTTCCATGACTATCAGGAACAGCAGAGTGGCTCTATGAAGGAAGGACAGTGACAAAGGGAAGGAGAAGCCAGTACAAGAAAAGCAGCAGCAAATGTTTAGTGGATTTTCATGTGTTTTCTCAAGACTGGTAGCCCCAAAAGTCACTTATTCTAAAACTAGACAAAAAAAATGTTTGCAGTTCCCTAAATTTTTTTCTGCCCTTCTAAGCTAAATAATACATTCTAATTGAGCACTACTTTCGGAGACATCTGCAAGAATGGAAACCTGCTCCCATGGAGGCCTTTACTTCATAGTCTTTACTGTAAAAAAACACAACAGTATGTTTCCCATCACTGTGAGGGAGCATTTCACTCTGACCGAGTACAAATGGGATACAATGATATATTTAGTTTTTAGAATAGTCCTACCTAAAGGGCTGTTAACTCTTCAAAACATGGGAAAATTTAGACCTAAAATGGCTGTTTTGTCCCATACAGGGGAGGGGGAAGCCTGCCACAAGAGGACTTTATTCAAGGTATCCCATGCACAGATCTCCTCCTGCTCTCTCCCTGCTCCATTTTGGAAAAGGAAAATAAAATCCAATCTTTCCCAAACCTTCAATATATATTTTACCAATTCTAAAGGGGAAAACACTCTCAAACAAATAAGAAAAAATATCTATAAATAAGAAAGTGAACACCAAAATAGACATGAGCTATGCATTTTAAAAAGTAGTTAATAATGTTGGTGTATCTAAAGCATGGTGGCAGGGAGTGTGTGTGTAATCCTGTACATGCCCAAAGGTCGTGCTCTCATGAGCTGTGCCATTGACAGTTCTCTGACCTTAGGTTATGGGGTGAAGTGAGGGGCTTGCCAGAGGTGACGGGAAGGTATTTGTGCTACTGCAGGACATTGTATGCTCCACATACTGAGGCATGCTCTTCACACCTGCTTCCTCCTATCTCCATGCCTGGTGTTCCCACATATCACATGGCGTGCTGTAATGGGGGAGTGAGTTTTGTCCATTGGCAGGTAGAAGTGACTTAGCAAGACAGAAGAAAGGAGAGCAGATAGAAAGGAATAAGCCTTTGAGTCAAATTTAGAGCCTATTCAATCCATGTAATGGCTTCTTCCCACTTCAAGAGTGCCTTTAGTCAGGTCTTTAATGAAAGCAACAAGCTGAAGCTTAGCCCAAGAAATACATGTCCCTGATAGCATGCACAGAAACAAAATCAGGAAGCTTTCCAAAAGAAATGTATTTTCACTGGATTCTTCCCCCTCCTTTTGGCTCCACATTTTGAAAAGCCTTAACAACTGTTTCTTTACGCAGCAAGGGTAAAGATTTGCTACCAAACCTTCACCTTTGCTGGTCTACCTGTCTGCATCTCAGAAATATTTTACCATCTGCAACATAAAGTGGGAATATGCTTCATTTTCTGGTAATGCATCTGCTGGTTTGTTGTTTACAAAGCATATAGCTACATTATATCCTACTTAGGGACACAAGCCCCCATAGTATTAGAATGCAAATATTTTCACAATAATTTGAGTGCAATACTGTGATGTCTCAGCTAGCTAAATGAATCAGTGACAGGTAAAATACGCAGAGCTGCAGTTTAATGAAAATTCAAATCAACACTTTACTGCATCGAGGGGCACTTTCGTTTAGCCTTCCAAAGCTATGAAAAGTGGCTGCAGCTCAAAGAGATGTCAGATTTGTGAAGTCACCTTGAGCTTGAGGAGGGCCATCTCCAACAATGCCGACTCCACATGATGGAAACAGTGAAGGTGGCTCCACTCTGCCCTCAGTGACCCTCACCGATTTTGTCAGCCACACTCAGCTCAAACAGAGCTTGCTCCACTGGACCCAAAGCCTAACCCCATATTTTGCCAAAAGGGACAACATTTTGAACGACCACCTGATCCTATGATGGGTGTGATGAAACACACTGCTCTCCCTCTCATCTCCAACCCATAATTTAGGAGTAATCACAGGGAAGAGGACTTCTGAGAAGTGTTCAAAGTCTGAATCACAGGAAAATCCAACAGACTTTCAATGTGTTTTGTGCTGCATTGCCACTCAGAGCTGCTGGGAAAAAAAAATATACACAGCACACCTAGGCATCTCTTAAAATTAACTCTGTGGAAATGCCCTTTGCGGTTCATGCTAAAGACGAAGCTTTTTGCTGCAACAATTCATCTAACAAATGGGGCATTTCAGAGCCTGTGTGTCTGGCAGAGCTCTGGCAGCACGCAAAGAATATAAAACCACATCAGGGCCCATCTCAGACATCCTTTCTTTTCAATTTGGCAAAGAGGTTCCAAACAACTCTCCAGTAACTGAGGTCACTGACTAAAATACTGTATTGCCCCAAGCTGGAATCACTGCAACACTTTTCCTGCTGGTGGCAGCTCTGATTTCTAAGTGGAATGAACGGAAGATATATGGAAACTTAAGATAAATAATCATAATAATACAAAAATGAAGTTAAGCACAATCTTCTCCCTGCCCAAGCCCTCCCCATCCAAAACTGAGTGACCCATTTTGTCAGCACCCCTTCTTCACCATCATTAAAACTTAAAATACTTTTATTTGATAAGAAAAATTATATTATAGTTTTCTTAATTAAAAAAAAACCAAAATAGAACGAAAAAATCTCTCCAGTCAACAGCAAAGCACAAGACAGTAAGGCTCCTCCTCCCACATGACTGCAGGACATGGTATGAGCACATGCACAGGGCTATGCTTAACAGTGCCTAGAGGGAAACACAGCACTTGACACAGAAAGAATCCTCTGGGCAGCTGGAATTTTATGATCCCAGACAACACTTACTAGGAGACCACTTTTCCTTGCCTAGCCCACACACACACTTCCTTTCACTATATAAACAAATGCAGCTAGTGTAGCTGCAGGGGAGGAACCGTGGTGCAAGGAGGTACAGAGGAAACAGTGACTGTAGCCACTACTGCAAATACACTGGAGCTTCAATATCTTAAAAGCAAGTCACCAACTCGGAATGTCAATATTTCTGTCTTTAAAACACAATCAAACCATTCTTTTGTTTGTAACTCCAAAAAAATTCCACATCCTGTCAAAAATAGCTTATGTCATTACATGTATATACATCTTAGTTCAGCAAAACACTATTTTGGCAATACATTTTTTTTTTGTGTAGTAAGAGTTCTAGCAAGTCTCCCCTTTCCCTCTTCCACGTGATTGATTTACAGTTGGTATTTTTGCATCTGTTTAGTTTAAGGTGTTCGTAAGCTGGTTTTGCTGTTGAAGCTAAGCTGCAAAAATTTCAGGGGGCCAATGCTGCTCGAAACAGGATGGCACAACAATTCATCTGCTCTGCTGTGGTAGATTTACCTCCCTGAAAATAGGGGATGGGGCTTTTGTTTTTGAAAGAACAACAACAAAAATACAAAATGCTCTCTCTTTTGTTCCAGGGAAAGCCAGAACTTCAAATGTGCTTTGCATTCACACTGTGACTGAATTAGCTAGGACAATCAGTCAACAATGCTTTTACCAGACGATGTGGTCAGACACACCAGGTGAATTCTCCCACTGCTGGAGTCAATCATATTACCAATCTCTCCTGTAGAGGAGGATTTCTTTTGGATGTCATTTTTTTCCAGAGTTTAGGCTGGGTTTCTTTACATTTTGTCTCATTTGCCAATCTGATTAATGAAACCTGTTTCCCTTCAAATAGATTTGCCTATGTATTTTCAGCACTTAGTGCATGAGGAGGGGTGATGGGAAGCCAGCGCACAGAAGAATACAGTGCCTAACTGGCATAGTTTTTAGATTTTTGTTTTCCTAAAAAAATAGAGATTATATTGCTACAGCTAATGATATATGTAAGAGAGCAAGAGCTCCATCTTTTTTCTTTTTTTTTTTTTCTTTTTTCTTTTTCCCTCCCATTTTTCCCTCTGGTGTGCAAAAGTAAGCTCCCAAATGTTGTCTGATCAAAATGAGTGGTATCAAAAAATGGAAAAGGTGATTACAAATTCAGTAAGGTAGCACAGACTTTTTTTCTTTCCTTTCATTTTTTTCCTTTTCTTTTTAAGTGTTCGAAGTGCTAAAATTTGCATGAAAATAGGCACTAATTTCATTGTCATCATCATGATCTGGTAAGAGTTAGTGTCCAAAGGAAGAACAGCCACAAGTAAGGGAGAGGGGAGATAAGGAAAGGGATATCGAGCTCAGGGGTCTGTGGCGTTGATTATCGTTTTGTCTGGAGGTGCCCATCCTCTATACCAGCTGCAGTAACCTTCCACCCTCTGGATGCAGGCATAGTGCTTTGCTTGATATCCTGAGTGGCCGAAGTTGGAGAGCATGTCTGTCCAAATACACTCATTCTTGGAGGTGGCAAAGCAGGGCAAATAGTAGCAGGGCCTAATCTGCAATTGGAAAGAGCAATCAAGGTTAGGCTACATGTAAAAACAGCATTATATAAAATGTCTTTAACAGAGACAAGTGATTCAAAATTCCACTCCCTCAAACCTTGCTTACTACTCCAAAATTCAGCCTCAGTTCCATAAGCATGTAAGCATGTGCTTAGCTTCACATACACAGCTAATTCCACAGTCAAAAGGGCTTTTCAGGTGCAGAAAAGTTGAGCTTATGTCTATGTTTTTGCAGGCCTGAGGCCATGTGCAAAAATCTTAGTACCAGTGCCAGGCTGTGAGGTTTTGAGCACTCAAAATGTTTGCACAGGAAAAAAGCTGGACATAACTTGCCAAGCCTCTGGTACCTGATTTCATTCACCTGCAAATGATTCTGCATGGATTCTGAAAATCTTACCTTGCATCCACAGCCCAGGTGATAACGATGATTCAGTCCTTTACGCTGGGACAGAGTCAGCCGGTCCCATTTCTCATACCAGTTGCACAGGCCAGTGTAAACCTTCCCTTCATACACCCGGCCTTGAAAACAGAGATGTGGTCACAAGTTAGCACTTCTCAGCTCAAGCACTTCTCTTGTTTCCTGAGATTGTTAATGCTCTCAATATGTTTGGCTTCAGTCACTGCTCAGCAAATGCTTTCTTTTTATTAACTGGTTCAGGAATCTCTGCTCAGCAAGATAACAGCACTTCTCCAAGCCAGGAGTGTTGTGCTGGCTGTAAGCACCACCAGCAACATGCAGGTTAGTAATGCCATCAAGCCCCTTTTAACAGCAGAGAAAGTGAATTGACACCTTCACTAGAAACGAGACCTGGCAACTTCCACGTCTCTATCTCCTTACACCCTCCATCTCAGCAGCCTGCATTTCTCCAGCTCATTCCAAAATTTCTGGCACAGCCAAGTAGCAACAAGTTCACTGTGACAGACATGCCAGCTCAGGTATAAACTGACAGCCATGGACTGCCATATGACATATTTGTCACAACATGCCTAGGTATAAGATATGCTTTAGGAAAGAGGAAATCTAAAGAGTGAAATGACTCTCAGCATTCATGAGTACTGAACACCGGAATACTGTTGGCCATCTTAACACTTGTCCAGTTGCATACACAGCTGTCTACACAGTCACCCATGTCCTTAGCAGGTGTATAGAACAGAAGAGGTTTTGATTATGAAGAAGGACACAGTCCTTTACCTGTAATCAGATATTGGTACTTGTTGACCTCCAGCTTGACTCCACAAAGACTCTCAGAGGCTTCTGTATAGATGTACTGAACGTGTGGCATTATCTGGAAGCCCCTGTACATCTAGAAAAAATAAAAAACTTTAAGTCATCTTAAGCTTACAAATTTCCCTTAAGATTCTTTACAATCTACATTCCTAGGCTAGGGTGGTAAGCAATAAAATTTGTTTTTTACGGGGGTGAAGGAATAATGGCACTAACTGGACTCATGGAAGTCTCCCCATCAGATTTGTTGGTAAATCAGAAAAAACACCTGCTAATGAGCCATTGCAATTCAGCACAGGGACCACTTTTTCCCACTCGTATTAGTTCCAGTGGCATTGAGTGAGCAAAGCGCCAACACTGCAAGCTCTGCCAACATCCTGAACAATTTTTTCCCTTATATAGCTCATAATTAGGGAGAAATAAAATTAGTTCAAGCTTGGAATCTTTATTCTCCATGTGATTTAAACAATTTCTTCCAAACTAGGGGATTTTTCTTTTAAACAATTACCCTATTTTCCAGTATTGCTGCTGTAAGAGTTTCAAACCTTTGGCGCTTGATCTAAGTCATCAAGCCAGACACCTCCTTCTCAAACGCCTAGCATATGCTACTCCTGCTGACCTCAGCAAGGACTTAATGTTTCTCTAACTAAATGAATGCAGACATAGAATTCTACACCATCTTCTAAAATTAGTCCCATACTGATGGGCGCCATAAAGAAAATATCATGTATACATAATTCCTCCACGCTACTCCTCCTTTTTCACAATCTTTCTTACAGCCCAGTTTAATTGAAATAGGAACCCACAGATATACTGGCAGTTGGATTCAGTCAGAAATTAGCATGTGTCCTCATCTGACCTGACCTTACCACTGCCACTTAGGGAAACTCATGCCCACCTGTTAGTAGCATAATGAAGTCTTTGCATAGCAATGAAACAAGTACTGCATGTGTACATTGGACCCAATTAAACATATCCTATTTTTGAAAAATAGAGGATGATTTCCCTGAAAAATTTCATATTTAAAATTTGATTGTCTTTTCAAAGCATTGCCTTTCTTTTTTCTCCCCAACTCTATAAATGGCCAATATTTAAAAGTTAAAATAGAAAATAATAAAAGTCAAAGAGAATTAGAGTTTCATAGCATTTCCCAGCCTATCCCTTCCTTTGTTAGCTTTATTATTAGAGAGCACATTCACATTCAGTTTAGCAGTAAATATTAAAGTGAGGCACAAGAGGACCAAAAAATCCCAAACAATCCCAGTGCTATAGATCCTTGCTGCTGTCTCACCTAAGTTGTGGTATTCTTCTCCAGGCTGCATTCTATTTCTTGGAATCCCATATTATCCCAGGGTATTTCACCATTCTCCCATCTCCTTTAAAAGCAACAAATCTTTTTCTTTCTGAAGGAACATCTGTCAATTTAGCAGATTTTATGCTAGGCTCAGATAGTTCATATGAAACCATAAAAATACTACCACTAATTCTGCTATGCTGAGAAGCCAAATTATCTTTGGGGCATCCACAGAATGTCAGCCAGGTGGTTTTTTTCTTCTTAGCTATATTCCCCTAATAAGCGTGATCTTGTAACAGTTATCACAACTCAGAAACAGCACTACTGTGTACAATAAAAGACATGCTAAAGTATTTGCATTTTCCATCCCTCCTTCTACACCCAGCAAATATACAAAGAAAGCATTTTTTTAATTAATCATACTGTATCAACAAAAGCTTATAGATCACATTTGCGATACACAATTGTGTCCACAGATGAACAAAATCTTTCAATGAACATGGAAGAATTGAACTTTACCTAATCTCTACTTTATCCCTGCAATTTTCTTGGTATCGAAAGATTTTCTACTCAGATTTTCTAGTCATGGTCAAGATAGCTGGAGATCCAGTTTCTGGCAAAAGCATCCTGTCTGTCCTTGGATGAGTTATTTAGCCCTCAGCACAGTTTTGCTCCTGTAGAAGAGCTCTACCTTGCCTCCCAAGGGTACTGTGTGGAAAGGCACATAGAATAAAGATCACGTGTTCAGACCGCATTCTAGTGGGTGTCACAACGAGAAGCTATGATAACAGTATCTCAGCAGATAGGTCTGCCTAAGATAACAGCTGGGGCTGCCCAGTCCCTCCAGGCAGTGCATTATCTACACTGCAGAGAGCTGCATGCTGTGCATGTGCAGTACAAGGGATCTGCCACTCAGTGCTAAGCTCCAAGTCGTGTTGGACTAATTAAGCATCTGTGTTATAAAGTCGGCACGTGCACAGGCACGCTTTGAGCCCATTCTCCCTCTTGCTGAAAGGGCTACGAGCCAGGACTAATCATTCCTCTGAGAAGCTGCTCAGGTCCTTCCTGCAGGACCCTCACATTCGCCACTTTGTGCATCTTCTGTGCCATCAAGCTCAACATGACTGCCTATGAAGTAGCTAGTGATGCTGAACTGGGGTTTGTTTTTCAACTCCTAGACCCAATTTCCTCCTCACATTACCATTAGGGACACCACTGTCAGGGTTGCTAAAGGCAGCACACTCGGCCTCTCTAAAAGCACTTCAATTCACCCCTCAGTGATCCTCATCAGTGCTAGACACTGCCATGCTAATTGAACCAATGCTGGGGCAGACAGAGCCTGCCTCACCCTCTGATCATAAACAAAAGTCACCATGACTTTGGTTCTCAGAGAAAGAAAAAGGAAATTTGACAAGGGGGAATCTTCCACAGATGCCCACTGTCAAAACAACTGAAACAAAACCTTAAGCATTGTTTTGGGATACACAAAATGTTCTAGATGTGCTGTTGGACCAGTCAAGAGAAAACCAACCATGAAGCTAGACTCTCTCCTAACTGCTACCCTTGGAGTCCTCCTGTCACCACAAATGTGCATTTTTAGGAGCATAATAACAGGGAACAAAGTATTAGCAAGCATCACATGGTGATGTCTGCTAGTGCTGCTCTATTTCCATCTGTGTCAGCATTCCCCTTAGTAGCCCCCATACTGCCTCAGAAATGCACATGCAAACCCTGTGGTGTTTCCTGCTGCATGAACAACTTCACCCTGTGAAGCTGTTCACGATGTTTGTCCTTCTATCCCTCTCACGTGAGGTTGCACTAGATATTAAGGGCTTGAAGTTATCTTGCCTAACCTTCAGCTACCTAAAATTTAGGCAATTCACCTGAATTAGGCATCCTCTCTAGTCAAATGTCAAGAACAGGCACCTCCAGAACAACTCAGCCTGTCCTAAAATAGCTGTCTACAACTAGTGGACTGAATTACACTTTGGTGGTTCCTGTCTCTATCCATTGACAATCAAGAGAGCAGGAAAGACTCAACACCTCATTTTAGTCTGTCTAAAATTAAACTAAATTAATTCTACCCCACTTCTTTCCTCTTGGAACTATCACATTTCCCTCTGTAGACTCATTTTACAGATCAGCAACAAACCAAGGAAAGCTTCTTTGCTTCTGGCAGCCCAGGCAGAGTGCTACCATGGTCAACCAGGACTGTTTATGTACATGGAGGAGAAATATCTTATCTCCTTGTTTCCTTTGCAGTTTCCTGAAATAGGTTTGGGCCATTCTCGGAATGCACTGTAGGATCACAGAACACGTAGGGGATAGATCAGTCCTGTGTAGATTTATGACACGTGATCTTGAAGTACTTTTGTATTATTTGAGAAAGCAGTGGGGGGAGGCAGGGGTTGCTTGAAAAAGCATGAGCCTTTTCAGACAACAAACCTGAATGCTAGAAAGCCTGGCACTGTTCTGTCACTGTGGGCTGACCTTGTGCTCCAGTCCAGGCCCCAAGCTGGTTACTTGTGAAATGCAGCAACATGTTCAGGAGCGTTAGTGATATCAGTAATCAATCCCAGCAACTTCCAAGGAGCCCACAAAAGAAATACAGAGATTGTTTGTTGCCCTTTTAGGCTTTCAGTGCTTTCCACAGGCAATTCAGTACACACTGATAGATTAAATGGCTTGTTTATTTTTCATCTGCAGGTGCAGGATGGTTTATGCAGACTGACATGTTAATTTTAACTTTAGAGTTGTTCCCATGCAGCTGGGCAGAGCCATAGGCCTCCATATCAGCAGAAGGACGGTCAGTTTTCATAGGGGCAAGAAGGAGAGAGGTTTGCTGCATCATTCTGAACTCCCTCACTGTATGGATCCAAATCCCTCTTTATACTAAAGTCTTTAAGCTCAGCAGAAAGACAGCAAGGCTTCAAAGAAGACACTTGGTTTGTTTGTTTGTTTATCAAGGACTATGTCCTCCAGACATTCCAGTTCTACTGAGCAATTTGACTGCTTCAGGTTCCTTCTTGCCCAAGGTCACAGTTAAACGTCCAATGCAACATCCCACCAACCCACCATCTATGCAGCACACACAGAGGCAGTTTGACCAAAACATGATTTCCCCTTTAAAATCACTCTTGCTTTTGTGGGACACACAGCTTCCAAACAAAACACTGTGCAAATGCTCCTGCAAAAAGACCCTGTACTGCAAAATCACCCAGTGAAAACAGCTAGAACAGGCTCATGCATCTTATTTCAAGACTGACACGAGGGTGTCTATTGACAGTAGAGTGGCTGCTGCTCCACTCAACCTGCTCGCCTTGCCTGGGCTTACACCCCTCCACGTGCCAGCAGACACATCAAAGCCTTTTCTATTAATAGCAGGGACACTGCTGAGGTTCCTAGGTCAGAGGAGGAATGTTTAATGCTGAACCAGAGATCTCTGGCACTGCAACTCACTGGCTGACAACGTGGCAGGCTGCATCATTAGATAGGAGAGGGGCCAGTGTTATGCTTGGTAAAGGGCAGTAGTAAATTTCAGGAACTCATCACTGCTGCATCCTGTTCATGGTCACAGGTTAAACAGCAAGCACCAAACTGTTGGAACAGAGAAGGAGGGAAAGTAGTGGTACCAGACAGACCAGGATAAAATCAGAAAAAGAAGTTGATGAAGCCAATGCAGCATGTGGATGTTGAGGAGTTCTGTGAAGTGGGGTACACTTGCTGAGCTGGAGAGTGACAGAACTGGACAAGACAGCACAGAGTGCTGCAAGCCTTATGAGGCCAAGGACAGCCATTAAAAAAAGAAAAAATTTAAAAAATGGCAGCATTGTCTCATTGTTGCCAACATAACCATTCGCTTTTTTTACAAATACAAGTTAACAAATAAGTATTTCCTTTGGAGTCTTAAAATGAAGCTTTTAAGGTTAAGGAAATCAATCAGCCCAACATCTCACACCCTCTTATTCAAAGTGCAAGCATTCCACCCTTGTGGAAGAGCCACGCCAGGACCAGATTTGGCTACGTGCATGGCTTTGCGACAGCTTATGAAACAAGCTTTGCGTCTCCTCCTCCCCCTTTGGAGCTTAGTTATAAACTGCCTTATAAAGAGACTTACTGTTACAAGACAGGCAAGTGACTGGTTTTTTCTGAACCTTTACTTTGTCTAATATGTTTCAGATTTCTGCAGTCTCTGCCAAGCTTTTCCATTCCCTTTCTTTTTTTATTTTTTTTTCCTAAAGACATAAACCAGCCTTATGACTGGAATGGCATTGCCAAGAAAAACAATCTAGGGCTGATTTTTAGCATTACATAACAACAGGGCAGTTTAAGAAAAAAATACTAAGCCTAAAGCAGCAGGTTGAGTGCAATTCGCACAGCAAAGTATTAGAGCTCTGAAGAAAGGAACTAAAGAAATTAAGCAACTGGTGTAGGAGATCTACCTCTTCTCATCTCTGAGTCAGTATTATACAGCTCTTTTGAGCTAACAATCTTTAAATGCTACAGTGTTCAGTTAGCTTTATAAAAAGACTTCACTATATGATTTTTATTTGTTCTGTACGTGGAAAAAAATGTTATCATCCTAACTGGTGGTCACAAAGAATGCAAGGAAAGAAGTGAAACAAGAACACCCTCCCGATGCTGGCAGACCCCCTGCTATAATTTCCTTCTTGGATTTAATGAAAGTGCTGCATGGAAAAGCTTGCATTTCCACAGTCTAATACTTCATGCTGAACACAAAACAGGACTTCAGTATGTACAGAAGACCACCTGGCATCTTTTACTACCAGAAATTTTTAAAATAATGGAAGAATTCAGGTATTCAGCATTATATATCAGGAATGATCTCTTCGTGCTCCTTTACCCTCTTCAGGCAAATTTCTACCACACTGGTTTTCTACCATTCTGGCTGGCCAATACAAAATAAGTTGAGGTGCTGATGGCCAATACAAAATAAGTTGAGGTGCTGATAAGTATGCAAACCCTGTTTGTTGCTACATGTTAATGACAGTAATTATCATATCTACAAGCCTGCAAACATACCTTCATCTGCTTGACTGTGTATCGCATGGTTCCAAAGGGTCCATCTTTCATGAGCTTCTTCCCCACCACTTTAGCTCGGATCACTGTCATAAGGGAAGAAAAATACAACAAATTATTAACAACTTTACACAACATTTACGCTGTAACTTTCACTTAAAAAAAAACAAACAAAAACCCAACAAAAACAAACAAAAACACGCCAAAAAAACCAAACAAAACCACCACACACACAAAAAAACCAAAACAAAAAAAAACCAACAAAACCACCAAACACCTACTTAGAAACTATTCTGTAAAATAAAACAAAACTCCAGGCCAACCTTGCTCTCAATTTATTCTAAATCTCACACACAGCAGTGGCACGTAAAATGGGAAGCCAGAGCAAGTATTTATTTAGAGGAAATCCAGTTCTGTGTGAAGAATAAGAACAAGCATTAATTATGGTTAAATCTTACTGAAATCTGCAAGGTAGACCATAGCTGGGACCAAGACAGATTAAACTCTTTGCACCACACCACTGGGATGAAGTCTGTATTGAATGCCTTAACTCTGAACATACAGAATGATGTTCAATAAGATACTACTTTTAAGTTATTCTTTGGGTGCCTAATGCAGCTTCTGCTTCCCAATAATCACAACAACACGTAACAGTGCAAAAACTTTATTCCAGTTTTCTGAATAACCAAAAGAACAGATTTAAAGAAAGGGATAGATCTGGTTATACACACTAGTTCCTGGACCTTGTCCCGTGAGGGTGGTGTCAAAAGAAGACAAACTCACTTTGCTCTGATTTATATCCTGTTCTTCAGCCAGACTTGTCAAAGAAATTTTAAACTAGCTAAGACAGTCTTGCTGGCTTTGATTCAAAGGGCCAACAAAACCTTCATTCACTGAGTGTAAAACTTAAATAGTTTTATTGTTCTTAAATTTCTATTGCCTGATGGCAGCAAAAGCCAGTACAAATTTATTGATTCTTTTATTTAACAAGTTGTCCAGACTTCAGTTTACTCTCATCTTCAACATTTAGTAGCTATACTGAACCATGTGCTTGAGGATTGCAAATACTTTTTAAAAACTAGCTTCCTCCACTAGTTGCTCCCAAACACCACAACCACCATCAAAGCTACAGAAACCAGATTGCTTAAGAGTCAGTGAGAAAGAACACAATTCCTTTAAGGCTTTGTGAATTCCAGTACAGCTGACTAATACTGCAATCTATAGCAGAGAGTGTCAAATGTCTTATCTTCATCTACTGCATATCTGATATACTGAAATTGAAAAACTTGGTGGTGTTTGCCCAACACATCTGAAACCAACAAAGAAATCTCGTATCTTACTGACAATTGTAAGAAATATACTAAAAGGCAGTATTACAAAATGCTAGGGTTCCCAAACCAGAACACAGTTAGTGTATACAATGACAGGCACGTTCTCAATTGCTGACAAAATACCTAAAACCCCATTTTCTTCATGTACTTCACTGTTAGCTTGGTAATCTTTTAACTTCTAGTTAGAGTAGCACAGCCACTAGAGACAGAAACTTTAATTTATGGACTAATCAAGAGATTCATCAAAGGACCAAATATTCAAAAGGCACATCTACAGTAACACATAACAGCATCCAAGCTTCAACTAATGATACCCTTGGCAAGCAAGTGGAAGGGTCTATATTTTCGTATTATTGTTCCCCAGTAAAGTTGGAGAGTGACCACTCTAGCAAATTCACCTAGAAAAGCCACAACGAATTTTAGTGTGCGCTGCCCCTTCAAGCCATTTGTACATGGGTCAAGCTCTCCGTTTCTCAGAGAAGTCACCTTTATCACTGCAATGGTAACTTTTCTAGTTAAATTCTTTTCTTTACTGGAAAGCTAAAAATGAACAAGGAACCCACCCTGCATCATTTTTTCCATATTGAAGGAAAAGTCAAGCTGTAGCCAAGGATCAGAGGATACTCCAACTTAAGTTTATCCTCTGTATTTTGTGAAGCTAAACTCTCACCCCTTGAAGATTAGATGCCTCTGAGTAACTGGAGAGAAATGCTGGATGGACAGGACTGCTCAGAGGTTGCTCTTGCATGTGTAGCTTCAACACCCTAAGCCTCCATGCATGAGAGCCACTTGTAAATCTGCCCAGAACAGAGCTCGAAGCTGCACACCTGCAGTCACGTGTCCCAGTTCCCATCTTTGCTCCTTCAAATCACCACTCCCCAGTTATACGGCTGGACCACTCTTCATACCTGGTCAGAAAATAAAGAATATTCCTCCTAACTGAGCAGGGGCCATGCATACTTGCCAGAGGAACTTTTCACCCTCTGCAAATTATCAGAAATTTACAGTATTTCAGTTGCAAATGCAGTCCATGTTGTGTTCACTGTTTACTTCTGCGGACTCCTACTCCTTGAGCAGAATGAGGCAAAAGGTATTGTGACTGCTCTCCTGAATTCCTCCCTCCTTCTTGAAGCTCTATTACAGTCCTACTATTACTGATGGGAAACTTTATCCCACACAAGTGGTCACCAAAATAGCTGCATATTTTTAAACCACAATTCCTTTGAAGTGCTGCCTATGAAAATACTCCAAGATGAATGTTTCTCAGTACCTTGGGGTTTCAGGTCAGGTCACATTGTGGGACTAGAGCAGTTGGCAAGGTCTCATGAGTGATTTGTAATTATTTATGAAAAGCTAAATTAGACAGGGATATAAATCTTGATAAGATAAGCATAGTAGCCATGCCATGATATGAAGAGGAGAAAACATATGCACTGCTTCTCAGCATTTGACATGATTGAAAAAATGAGGGAGAAAGCAGAGAAAGAGAATCAGGTATTTAGTTAATATTCTAAAAAAATATTATGAAACCTGCTATGCTTGAAGATTCAAGAAATGCATCTAAAAATGCATCAAAAATTATTAATGTATTTATCTCTTTTTCATTGCCTGTCTGTGGGTTTCGTTTTGTTTGGGGTTTTTTTGGTTTGGTTTGGTTGGTTTTTTTAATGTAAACTAGCTTAGTACTTAGGAAACCAGAGATGGCTCAGATTTTCAACAGGACTAGTACAGTGCCAGCAGTCAATGGTTTGTGTTTCACTGGCATCTCTGCTCTGGTACAAACTGTCTGCAGGTGCATGTATACACATATAGACGAAAATCACATATTTTCTAAATGTCACTGGATGATGTCCTATAAAGGCAAACAAATCAGAATGGGCATAGGAGAAGAAGGACTTACACGACTTTTCATTTGGCCATATGCACACATATCTAACTCAAGTACCCTTTAACTTATCGCTTACTCTGTGGCCATTTTCTCAAAGTTTCATAGGAAGAATAGGCTTAAAGGTAAGATATGAAGCAGAAGAGGACATTGACTTTACAAATGAAATAGCAGAAAGCATTCTTTTCATGAGTTCAGGAGCAGACAAACAGGCAATTCTCAAAGTAAGGGAAATGGATGTGCTAGATTAAGACAAGCATTTGTCAAGCTGAGGAAAAAACACAGTGAAGAGACTTGTAGCTACCAAGTGATTTCATCCAGGCACACACTAGCTACCACATCCTGAAAGACAGCTCAGTCACTGGTCACAGCCAGCACAGCTTCATGAGAGAAAAGTCCCACTTATCAAACCTGATTTACTTTTATGACAAGGTAACCCACCTAACTCATTAAGGGAAGCCAACCGATATAATCTTTTTGGATTTCAGTAAAGCTTTCAATACCGTCTCTCCCAGGATCCTTCTGGATAAAAAGTCCAGCACACAGCTGGATAAACACATCAGGTGATGGGGGAGTAATTGGCTCATGGGTCAAGCACAGAGGGTAACAGTGAATGGGGTGACATCAGACTGGTGACCTGTCAGTAGTGGGGTTCCACAGAAGTCCATCTTGGACNAAGGGAAGCCAACCGATATAATCTTTTTGGATTTCAGTAAAGCTTTCAATACCGTCTCTCCCAGGATCCTTCTGGATAAAAAGTCCAGCACACAGCTGGATAAACACATCAGGTGATGGGGGAGTAATTGGCTCACGGGTCAAGCACAGAGCGTAACAGTGAATGGGGTGACATCAGACTGGTGACCTGTCATCCACAGAAGTCCATCTTGGACGCTGTGCTCTTCAATATCTTCATGATTGATTTGGATGCAGGACTGGAAGGGATACTGAACAAGTGTGCAGATGACACAAAACTGGGAGGAGCTGTTGACTCCCTCGACTAATTAGGGGGCTGGGGAATCACCAACCATATGAAGTTCAAGAAGCAAAAGTGCCAGATTCTGCACCTGGGATGGTGCAAACATCTGCAACCCCAGATGTTTGTCCAGACTGGGGAATGAGATGCTGGAAAGCAATGCCATGGAAAGAAACCTGAGGGTTCTGGTCGATGGCAAGTTGAATATGGGCCAGCAGTGCCCTGGCAGCCCGGAGGGCCAACCTGTCCTGGGGGGCATCGGGCAAAGCATCGCCAGCTGGGCAAGGGAGGGGATTCTCCCGCTCTACTCTGCAATGGAGTGGCCTCACCTTGAATATTGTGTGCAGTTTTGGGTGCAACAATATAAGAAAGATATTAAACTCTTAGAGAGTCTCCAAAGGAGGGCAATGAAGATGGTGAAGGGCCTTGATGGGAAGCCGTATGAGGAGCAGCTGAGGGCACTTGGTCTGTTCAGCCTGGAGAAGAGGAGACTGAGGGGAGACCTCACTGCAGTTACAACTTCCTTGTGAGGGGAAGAGGAGGAGCAGACACGGATCTCCTGTCTGTGGCGACCAGTGACAGGATCCGAGGGAATGGCCTGAAGTTGTGTCAGGGGAGGTTTAGGTTGGATACTAGAAAAAGGTTCTTCACTCAGAGGGTGGTTGGGCACTGGAACAGGCTCCCCAGGGCAGTGGTCACAGCACCAAGCCCGACAGAGTTCCAGCATTTAGGAGACCCTCAGACACATGGTGTGACTCTTGGGGATAGGCCTTTGCAGGGCCAGGAGTTGGACTCAGTGATACCTGTGGGTCCCTTGCAACTTGGCATATTCTGTGACTCTGTGATGCATGTGTGATAGCTCCTTTTCCCAACTGAAAAGCAAGGGCATCACTGTCCTGGTTCAATCCAACCCCTGTTCTTTATCGGGGCCAGCCACTAGATGGTGACCCTGTCTCAAATCTCACCTTCCCCTGACAAATAGGCAGCGGTACAAGCACAAGCTAACAACACAAATCCCAGTTGCTTGCTCAACTGCACCACGAGAACCAGATGCTTTCATGCAAGTGGGCTGGTTGTCATCTATAAACAGCATTTTAAGTAGAGGCACACCCTTCAGAGACCAGGATTTGCTCCAAACCCATTTCCCTTGTGACCAATTACCATGAATGGCTCAGGAGAGTAACAACTGCTACACTTCTCATTATTCTTTCAAGGATTTATTTTATTGGTGTGCAATATGAGTATTTTTAAGTGAGAGCTTTGGCTGAGATGCATGCTCACTGCACTGAAGTAAGTGAAGGATGTGGAGTACTCATGTTGTTTACTAATGGAGACACAGGGGACAAGTTATTCTCTCAGTGCATTCTCAGACATCCAAATAGTGGCAAAATAAAATATATGGGGCGCACCAACGTGACTGGCAGGCTGAAGAAAGGCTCCTTCTATCCTGAGGCCACTGACTATACTAGAAACTGGACAACACTTAGAAATGCTGCTTTAACACCAGACACAGAACATGCCAAAGAGGATGATTGCCATTTTATTCATCCAAAGACTATACAAGGGCTCGCTTCCAAGCACAGTTTACTGAGACCTTCCTACCAGCTTTACTAGCAGCTCTCATTCAGTCTGCCTCACAAAAGCTGCTTACTGTGCTGGTACATGCTGGAGGACTCACAGTATGCATGGCTAAAGCAGTTGGTATGATTTAGACTCCTGAGTATACTGAGCACACTACTGAGATATTAGTGGAATTTATGAGGGTGTCTCCTAATGTGGTCAAGGCAGGATGCTTTCACACACAGATTTTCTAGCACTGGTGCTTATGGTGCCACTAAGATAGAATTGCTATCTAACTTGCTCATTCCCTCTCACCAGATGCATTCTTTTTTCCACTCCCCTGGCCGATCTGTTAGGAAATGCTACCAACACTTTTGGCTGCCCTAAAAACAGAGGACCATAACTAAAAGTGGACTGTGTCCTTTGGACTGGAGGTATGGCCCAACTATATGCAGCCTCTTGGGAGGCTCTATTAAATTGCCTGGCGGCTGTAGGCTTGTATGAGCAGCAAGTAGCTGGTGCCTGCTCTAGTAGGAGGACAAAAAAGTAGCCCTTCACTCATTCCTCCACTTCCACAGCAAAGCAGAATGGAGAGGGAAATACTGATGACACCAGCATATTCATGAAGAGGTGGGGGGAGCAGAAGCCTCCAGTCTGTTTGATGATCTGTTTGTACTGAAAGTCACCTCTTTCTCCATAATCAAAATAGAATTCTTTTATGAACCAGAGTACTGAATTTGAAGGCTTCTTGCAAAGCACAATAAGCCTGAAAAAATACAATAGAGGAGTTTTCTCTTGCCTTGTACCATCATGACCTTCAGTCAAAGTCACAAAGACAAACCTCTTTTGCTTTGTCTTGGAAGAAGTCAAATCCGCTGTGCTGATACACAGCATCACCAGAGAACTTCATGAAGAATGCAAAAAAAAATGTAGTGAAGTTAAGAGGCTCACTGCTGGTTGCCTTCCTCTCATACCCTGGGACCAACAAACTAGTTCCCATTACTGGCAGTCCAAATCTTGACTTTTCAAAGTGCTCTTATGAACACTGACTGAGAAAGAGCATCTTCTTGACACCAATAACCTCTACCAGTCAGTTGCCACATAAATATCACATTGTAAAGGACTTGTGTTTACTTCAAGTGTGTTGGTGACTAACAATAAAAGTCTAAATAAAAACAGGAAAGCAAGACACCCAGATAACTTTCCTTCCCATGCTCTAGCCAGAACTATGACATCTACTTTTGGGCTTTGTTCTAGAGATCAAAAAACCTTTCCCTGTCTGTGTCATGGCAAGGCTGTTTGAAGGCCACCCAAAAAACGTGGAAGGTAATTAAATGGCTTCACCCAGGCCCACGCTCTGTATAAAACAACTGATTACAACTGCACTTGCTAAATATTAACCACATTTCCCATCCCTGTAGATTTCCTTGCAACTGAGAATCTGTTTGCACGACATGCTGTGCTGCTTGATTTCCAACACTGCAAAATAAAGAGTAATACAACTCTTTCATACAAGATTGTGATTGCATCAGACCTTCCATCACTTCAAAAAGTATAAACTGCTCCGCAAGGGCTTTACTTGGGAGGAAGTTAATCTTCTCAACAAGACCATAAATTAAAGACTCAAGGTTGCATAAAACAAGCAGAACTAGGTTTGTGCTTGGCATTTCACCTGTAGCTTATTAACTGGATACAATTTTTCTGATGGCACCAGTACCAAGCTTTTTCTCCCTCCCCTCATGGTGTCCAAGCCCCTATGTAAGTCCAAGCTCCCTCTGAAACACATTAGAGAGAAGCAAGAGGTCTCTGTTAGATAAAAACTTGCAAATTCTCTTCTATGCATTCATTCAGGTTCCTGTATGCAATTTGGTTGAAGACTTTTCTGCTGCCCAGCATTGCCCCTGCATCTAACTCCCGATATTAGCTTCCATGCTTCCCCATCACACATAGAGAGTCTGTTGGAAAGACTAAACGGATGAGGAAGAAAGGAGGGATCTAAAATGGCTCCATATCCATTTACAAGTACAATCTCTTAGATCCACATGTAGAAGTCAGTACATGTAAAAACTAGCTTTGGGAAATACCTCATGAAAAACACAGAGAAGCTAAAGGAAGAAAAGAATAAAATACTTGAGAGTTTGTTGTTGCTAGCTATTACGCCTACTAAACTCAGGGAAGGCAGGTAGACCTAAGAGATTGGCTAGAACAGGCACGGAGTGAGTTAAGTCACAGGAGTTATATGCATCACTATGTTAGTCTCACAGCTTGCACCAACAAAACATTCTAGGTTTGCTACAGAGATCTAAGTAGAGACACTGCAGATCATGTAATGAGCATGCTTACAGCTTTGAGAGCCTTCTGGTAAAACAAAAAGAGAAACCGATGACATTCCTGCCAACTAGACATTTCTCTGTCGCTGTCTCCTTTTTGGTAGTTTGGGGGTTTTTTTAACTTTACACCTAAATTTTTTTTTTAACTAGTCCCTGGAAGCTGAGTTCAAGCTAGAGGCAAAAGGCAGGAGGTAAGCATAGATTAAAGGAAGGAAAAATTATACAAGTGGAGGGAGGGGAAGGGAGTGCCTCATGTACAGAGTACAGTAGAGGCATCTTGTATCTCTCTCCAAGGAGTGTTTTTAGCAGAGCACATTTTGCCTCATTTTGTGCCTCTGACAACTGCCAAAGACAGAAATGCTTTCAGCCAAGGTTAGCAGTCTTGGAAAGACAATTGTCAAAACCAACGCACAAAAGCACTTCCAAAGCCAGCTTACAACAGTGGAGAAAAATAACAACCACGTGACTCAAAGCAATGCTCCGCTCAAAACACCTTTTCCATTTCCTTTTGGTCAACATAAGATCAGTGCAATAGAATTAGATTAAGTTCAGTCCTCTCTTAAAGATCAAGTACTTCTTGACACAGTACATACAGGACAAGGGGAAGGCAGGCTGAGACAGACAAGGCTCTGGTTTCTCATAGCTCTTTGGAATTGTTCAGTGGAGCCACAGGTCTAAGCTTTCCACTCAGAGAATATGGCAGAGCTGACGTGAGACCAATTAGGGGCAAATGGAAACCATATGTGATTTTAATGAAACAAGAAGCTGGTGCACATAACTTACTGCTGCAGGAGCATTTACTGCCTGAAAGGAATGTGCATCTGGCATTGATCGTTTCCCAACCCATCAAGTGAGCAGTAACATGGAAAGCAAATTGGAGCATATGATGAGAGATGAATTACCTAAAGAGTACAGTTAGGGGAGCAGCCTCTGCAAGAAGAAAACACGTCCTTTGCCTGTGATTTAGTGATATAGTTGCAAGCAAGGCTGATCTTCCATTTCCACAGATCATGATGATAAACTACAAGAACGAGTGCTAGAGTAATTAAAATGGATTGAGTGGTATTTTAAAGAACCTACTACAATCACAGAAATCCCTTTCTGGTTCACACGGGGCAGACTTTAACTCTCTTGAGGTCATGGGCACTGCTTAAAGAACAAAGCCCTGTTGACCCTAAACAGGGGTAATATACAGTCCTCAAATGACATTGCTTTCAGGTGTACATCAAAATGAGGAGATTACAGGTCGAAGAGGCAGTGTAGACATACTCTTTTTATTCATTTTTAATTTGTTCTTTTTGACTGCAAATTTCCCAGTAAGCTTTAGTTCCGCTGAGAAAGAAAAGTCCTTAGCCTGCAAAGCTGTAGATAAATTGCTCTATTGGGATATGGTTACTTTTGCTGTATGCTGTTGTGTTGCAGCTTGATACCTGGTTTTCAGAACAAACCCACTACCTTCACCAAGCAGGCAAGAGACTACTCATTTATATCATATGAGGAGGGAAGGGAAGATGCTTTTATCTAGCACTTGATCAGTGAATGTCTAGGGCTTTGACCCAGTAGATGCTACTTCACATTTCAGATAATAGCTCCTTAGTGCTAGATTTCCCCTAGGGTATATCCAGAGTTAACAAGCATCATAAATTCATCACTGTATTTTTTGAGGATGCAATAGAAAAAAATCTTGAGCGAAATCTGTCTATTTATCAGTCTTCCATCAACCACTGTGCAATCCATGAATATACTGGGCGTCAGATCCGAACAGCCCAAGAGAAGGAAGAGGAAGGACAGTCTTGCTAAAGAGAACATCTAAAGGCAGTTTCCATCTGTGCATTAGAAATAGGGTCAGCTCTGACAGCCCATGTAAACCTTTAAAAACAGGGATTATCAAAAGCCACAGGCCTGGACACTCCCTGCTTCATCAACTTACTTCAGAGGACTCTCCTTGCTTCAGCACCTTGCCCAACTGGGACGGGTGCCAGCATTCTCTGAGGAGGCTGCACTCCACTGATCACATGGTTTACGCTCAATTTTGCACGTAGGAGTGAGAGAGGAAGAACTGTTTGTGAACATGTATAGATTTCAAGGGTACTGGGTGGGCCTGCAAATTCCTTCCTGCATTAGAAAACTTGCGCTAAATTGACAGGCTAAGCAGCTGTCCACACCAAAGAGGCATACATATCTAACCAGGGTAGGCCTATATGTGCTGCTCTGCTGCTCCTATTTGCATTGGACCTGACAGGACCTAGTACTAGGCCTGACATACCATGGAATTAAACCTGCATTCAAACAATTTTTCGTGTGAGAAGACAGTATCTTTGCCCACCATTCTCATTATCAATTTTTCTGCAGACTCTTCACATTCACTGGACATGTCCGTGACACAGTTCTGGTTTGTCATAATGCTTAAGGAATTTACTAATTACTCATGTTATTAATGTCTGTTATGTAACCACAGTAATTAATATTATGTAGTTGAGCTTAGCTACATGAAGAATTTTATCCTGGTATCTGCGCACCATGTAAAGACTTAGATGTAGCACTTGGATCCCGATTCAGTGTTCATTAGAGCACACAGAAAACCCCCCTGAGTCCTGAACAAGCCCCACATACCACGGTGCCCAGCAGACTACAGGTCAAGATCAGGACAATTTGCCCGTTTCCCACCTATCCAGAACTTTCCAGAATGCCATGTAGTGCCCTGTCATAACTGTATTCCAAAGCATCATCCTCAATTTTTGACCTTTGAAGGCCTGAAGAACTCAGTGTTGATTTGTTGTACACAAATACTGCACAAGGTACTTCCTCTGGCTCTGAAGACACAGGATTTTCCCTGTGCAATGGCACAGAGCATTGGTAGGGTAGGTAGACACTGCCCAGTTACCTTTCTTCTTCGAAGAGTTTGCTCAAATTCCCTGACTCTCCTACAGACAGACTGCTCAAAGTTGTTCTATTGAAACTGCAGTAGAGAGAGAAACAGTATAACCATCTCATTCTTTTACCACCCCAAACTTCTTTCATACATATTTTTCATCAAAATTTCATGTCCATGAATAACCGAATAGACCATAATCAGAATGGATTTCAAGAAGTTGTGTATTATTATTTGGATCCTTATATGCATCCTTGGTGCTCCCAAAGAAATATTAATGAGACACGACTCTTAGCTAGACTTCTGCAAGCACAGAGAATACACTGAGTCATTAACAGTGTCGGACTACCATCAATTGTTGACTTCTTTTTTGCACGACAAATATTCATACAAATTCAAGACTAAGCCGTGTTGTTTTATTCTTAGTCATTATTGATAATTAGTGAGTTTTAAATGGAAATTCTCAAGTCTGATCATATGAATCTGATGGAGATTTACGTAAAGTGAACATACCAGTCACTTAGCGCACTTGTGCTACTCAAGTTCGAGAGCTTCCAGAAGTATTCTTACTGAAAACTTTCATCGATTTCCAGTTTGTATTCTGGTACCACTTCTTAGGTGTCCTTGTAACTTTTTAGGAAAAAAACCTGAAGGTCACAAGATATGGTTGGATAACCATTTCACAGCTACCCTGGCACAGTGATGGCTATATTTGAATGCTCTAAGGCACATTAACTGTTTGGGAGGCAGAAGTTCTCTGGATACTGCACTGCTGAATGTTTACAGATAAAGGTAATCATTTCCAGGGTATACATTGAGCCTGACTGCTTCCTGCCTGTCTAGGTCTCCTGAGACATTGCTGTAACAGAACTATTTTGGCAAAGTAATGAACCACCCTCCCAAGAGCCAGCTTTTCAGGGCTTCAGTTAGGCTCACACCTGGAACACAGGTGTAAGCTTGTTTAAACATTGACAAGGAGGGAACTAACAGAAATACAAGGGGAAATACCTCGTCTCAGTCCACTGGCCGCAACACAACCACAAAGCAAACTCCGTTTGTTCATTAATGCAGCAAACCCAAAGAGAACTGCCCATTGACAAGGATTGGAGCAAGCAAAGGCTATCTAGATTTGTGTTTTAAAGGGAATTCTCAGCATTCAGAAAAAGCTAACTACAAACCCCAAAGGACTAATGAACTGGACGCTTTCCCAGCTTCAGAGGTAGCATGTAATCTGATCAAAATCAGCACTTCCAGAAGGGGAGGCTGTTACTGTTAAACCATCAGGGATGTTTTTGGAAAGACTTTTTCCTGTCAGGAAATGTGGCTTTACTTAAGTCACAAACTTCTAAGGGAAGTATCAACTTCAGCAAAATTGTTTTTCAGTTTTCCTCCCAGAAAAACTGAGACCTATTTTGATCCTGAATCAGCAATTCCCTTCAGTTGCACTTGAAGTCTTTACGTTGATATGAAACCTTCATTCAAAGTGGACATTTTGAAACAACCCTTCAAAACATGAGATTCAGATTAATCTGAGTAACTTTTCCCAGAAAATTCCATACTGAAAACTTCAATATTTTCATTTTCCCTCACATTTCAGATGGAATAAATTTCCACCATTTCAAAATTTTCTATAGAACAGAAATTCTGACCCTCTCCAGCAAGCTTGTAGACTTCTCTTTCACAGTATAAATCAGAGGTGACAACAACAATCTCTAATGACAGAAGTAAGAATAAATTGCATTTTTCTCCTCATTTTTCAGAAGCGGCAAGTAAATTCATACCAATGAGAGCTGCAGGTGCTGAGAACTGGCATAATTTCAAGAAGTAGGCCATTATCCCCTATGACCTCAGAGTATCTAAACTAAAATCAGCATTCAGCATCAAAGATCAGTCCTTTAATTCGCTGTGCCAATAAAAATCTGTCAACACTGCAGACTGTTAATGAACATAGAGAGAACTAGAGCTATTTTTTATAAATCAGCTTAGGATACCAAAAACACTAATTCAACCTGTTCCCCAAGTGAAACATTGGCCTGCTGAGTGCTTGTACTTTGAGACTGCAGGCAAGTCAGAAAGTCAATTCTGTGACAAATGCCTTCCTACTTTTCTTTCTAGCTGTTTCCAACATTTTGAAGCAGTATTGTTTGATTGCAGGCTGCTTCCTGAAGCTGCTTCCTTCAACTGCCTCCTGAATCCAGTGGGAATCTTTCCACTGATTTTAACTGGAGTGGGATCAGGCCCTAAATAAGTAGTGGAGGAATCCCTAGACTTAAAAACTGAACAGCTGTCTCTGGCTTTCCAAAAGAAAAGTTATTCCTGCAGCTGTTTTCCCCTAAGTGCCATTGCTCCAAACTGTAACAGGACTGGAGGGAGGGGGAGAAGGTGGAATCTCAATAACCCATTAAAAAGGAGTATGGGCCATTGCGCAGCAGCTCTTTCAGTTCTACTCAAGCAGGGTCACTGCTGCCAGGCTCAGACAGCCCTAAGGGCACGGGAAAAGTCCTCTTCTTGTTTTCACATCTCATTCACGGAATGGATAACGAGGGTGAGGGAGGAATCAGCTTTTGCGTTAATTAGCCCCACAAACAGAGAGCTGCATTGTCATTAAAAGTTCAAGAAGTCATCAGGGTCATCATTGAACTGCAAGATGTACACACACGCACACGAGGCACACGTCTAAGCCTGCAGTTTTAGCAGCCTTGATCAGCTCTGATTTTCCCCTATCCCAAGGGGTAACCTTTGAGTCAAGAACACTGAACTGTTGTAGGCTCTGAGCAGAAGACAAGCATAAAGGCACTTCCTTTCAATAGCCTTTGTTCATCCCCCTGAAACTGCTTAATTTCACACTTAATATACCAACTAAGAATAGTTAAATAGTTACACAGCTTTTTTCCCTCCTGGGAAAAACCAGAGGCTTGGCTTACCAATGTATAGTTTCATGTTCACTTCTAATATTCTGTGGGATAAGCAGAAGCCCAGTTAACGAAACCAGGCTGTTGGTGCACACTGTTTCCTTCCACAAGCAAGGAAGCTGAGGAAGTGCAAGTGCACATTAACAAATTCAGAAATGAGCATGTATGAATCATAATGAAAAGATAAAACCTCTAAAATGTCAAGGGCTGCTATTAATAAGATTTCAAGCAGTGCTAGCCTCAGAGAGTCACAAGTTGGCTTAAAAACAAAACCAACAAATTATCCAACTATGCAAAACAGCCACAGGTTACACTCTCATTGCCACAGATTGCAGTAACATTTTCTGGTAAGGGATTTTAGAGAAAACGCACCAAGACAAGTAAGGAATTCCCTGCCATCTTCCAAAAAGGGCAGGGAAGAAACATAACCTTGAATTGCTGAAACATTACTGCTTCTGCAGAAAGCAGACTGGCATTGTCTAGTTCTGTCAGCTTTAGATTTGCTGCCTATACACTCTAAAACCAAAATTGATCTGAAACTGCTACCACTATAGCAAAATCTCACCAAAACATACTCTCTCTCTCTGGGTGAAAGGATTACAGATCCTGCTTGGTCTTGCTGCTAAATTGGCAGGCAAATATGTAGCTAGCTCATGAGTGTATAGTTCCATTCAATGCTTGGTCTTTATTCTGAGAATACAGAAATAAGTTTTTGGGTTTTTTAAATTTTAACCATTATAGCTCTGTTGATCCCCGTGTACAGTGGCTGTCCACATCACTGAATTTCAGTATGTTTATGACGATACAGCATGTTGCAGCAACTGTAGCAGAGAAGTTCACATGAGAAAAAACACAGAAAAAAGAGATACAGTCCAAAATTCAGTGGGGAAACAATAAACACTATCAGTTCGGTTCTAAGTGCCCAAGAGAGGTGCTGCAAGCTCTGATGGATTTCAACCGAGAAGGGAGCCAAGTGGGCTAGGCAACTCCTCTGAATTCCTTCCCTCCCGTTCAGGACCTGGATATTTTTTTGAATGAAACCTGCATTTCCCATGTTTTTCAACAGTGCAACCTAGTGATGCTGCCTCAAAGCACCACCACAATCCTTCAGTAACAACTTTGGTTGATCTTTCCTGGTTGGTCCACATACATATTGAGGAATATGTGCTGGAAGAAACCTTGCCATGTGCTGCCCTTATGATGGTTTGGTGAACAAATAAAGAAACTGCACACAAATGTGAACCCCTGCGTGTGCCAAGACAACTACCACCCTAGAATCCTGTTCTCTTGGCTCTCCTGTCCTTCTGTCAAAGAGACAGCCTAGTCAGGATGTGTGTATGCAACGTCAAATTCAGAAGAGGAGAGCTTTGAACAGCACAAAGGACAAAGTTTACGTCAATGGCCCAAGCATCCATACTGCATGAAAGACAAACAGGAAAGCAGTTTCTGAGACAGGAGGGAAAGAAAGACCCTGTGCTTTCCTTTACCCAGCTCTTCCAGCAGCCATTAGTTCTGGAGGAAATCAGTATAAGAGTAGGGCATTCAGAAACAAACATGAGATCTTGCACTGACAGGAAGGAACCTATTGGCTTGAAAACTTTCCGGTACTAGTGAAAGCACTGTTTCCCATGCAGCCAAATACACCAGGCAGGTGCTGCCTGATTCTCTCAATCTACACTATTTCTTCAATCAATTTCAACATGGCATTGGAATAAAGGCCAGTAAGGACCTTTGCTTGCTGTTTTTACAAAAGTGTCAGTCTGTTGGAAAGGACAAATCTCCCAGGGATCAAGCTGGCAGTGCTACTCCAGCAGGCTCCTGCTGAGTTGCTCAACACAGAGGGATGTAGGGCTATGAAGTATGTTAGTCCTAGCCTTATCATCTTGTAATTACTTGGCATAAGGAGAATCCTCAGAAGAAAATATGAGTAAATACATGATTCTCATTCCATTGGCCTCCCTGTCAAACAGAAAAAGAGAAAAACAGAATACTCTGGGAAACTCAAGAGATAGCTATGATTTAGAACGCATGTAGGAGGTAGGTAAGACACTCATCCTGATAAGAAAAACAGACTCCAGAGTTTAAGTAACAAATGCCTCTAGTTTTGGAAGGAACTTAAAACTGCAGGGCTTGAATTAATATCTAATTACAAGCAATTAGGATTAGAGTCTCGGAAGGGGGAAAATCAGAGCAACCCCCCATAAGGTTTCTGGGAGGTGTATTTTATCAGCATCAGAACTCCAGCCTAGCTGGAGTGCATGTGACTCACTAGCACAGGTTCTGCTGCAGGATGCTTGCTTGTTCCAAAGTAAAGGTGTTAAAGGCAACACATTGATAAGGGTCATCAGCTATTTGCTACCAGATCTAGTCGAGCTTCTCTCTGAATGGACAACATTCCACTAAAACCTTCCTGTGATAATCTGGGGTCTCTTAAAGTACCACCTAGGAGTTTTGTCTGACGTTGTATCCTTTATTTCTGTGCTTCTCTGTAAAGCTGCAAACTGTTACACAGTGGGGGGAAAGCGGGACAGCTGCTTAATTCTATTGAAAATACACTGTCTGTAGAGAAGATAGAAACAGACTTACTGAAGTGTCCTTTTTATCTTGATCCTCTAAGGAAATAACCAACTAAATCCTTAATCCCCACCCTCTTTGGGATAAAAAAAAAAAGAAAAAAAAGAAAAAAAGAAAAAAGGGACAGGTGCTGCTCTTCATATTAAGAGAAGTAAAACAAAGGGCTTAAGAACTCATCCTGCCCTCACCCCAGCATAACCATTTGCAATACCGAAGTTCTTGCACAGGAACTGCAGTTCTTGTCTTCCCACGCTTCTCTGGGTTTGTGATTTTTGCCCTGTGGGATGCTAAGGGAGGGTCGGGTATTTTGTGGCTATTGAAGTACTGTACATGATGGCTATTTAAGTGCCCCAGGGACCACTTTGCTGTTTTACTTCCTCTTGGACTGATCCACTTCACCAAAGCATTTAAGATATTAATTCTTTCAAGTGCTATACTTTTGCATGCAGTGTGGTCTCACAGCTATTGTCTCCTGTTCCTTCTTTTCCCCACCCTACATTCTCCCAAATACCAGAAATTTTTCGGCTTTTAGCTCTGTGCTGCATGTAGCATATTACTTATTGGAGAAAATAATTTACTCAGAAACAAACCCATGTGCCCCAGTCCAGAGGTGAGTAGGATAAACAAGGTGGATGTTTCACTCTAAAAGATATTTAAAGTAGGGGACCCAGCAATCTCACACTTCACAAGAGCTGATCTAAAAGCTCTTTCATACTGTCACCTCAGTCCCCTTTAATCTGCAATGTGCGTTTCTCTGGACCTATGAAAGGCAGGCAGGATATTTATAGCAGTGTCAAAAGAGGCAGGAAGTAAGGAACTGGGGTTGGTGCTTGGAAAGTGTATAAAGGGCTTGGAACATGAGGGCCAGCCTGGAACTCCAGAACACAGAGCTGAAGGATAACTGTCTGGGGAATAGCTGGTTTTCTACAGATATCCTCTGGCTCACTCCTCCTCTACCTGTTCCCTTTCCAACACCAGCTATTTCCTGTCTTTCAAAGTTAAGCGGAAGTTTTCCATTCTGTGGTTTTCCTGTCTTGGTACAAGCAAGCACATTTTTTCCCTTATATTTTAACTGTTTGGAGACCAACAACAAAACCTGCTCACTAGAGGGAGAGCTTCCTATTTACACCTGATCCATGAAACTTGAGAGGGCTGATTAAACACCAGAGGAGCAAGATCTTTGCATGTTCATGTATTCACTGAACATGAGAGATTGAACTTGTTGTCTGAAAAAATGCTCCAGTGCTCTTCCATAGAAAATTAACAGGCTAACATAATGCCAGCAGGCCTCCCTGCAGACTGCACTGCAGAAACACCCAGTGCTGAGGAAAACATGGAGAAAAGGAAACAGATGTTGAAGTTCCCATACTGTAATTACAAGGAAGCATAAGGGAGTTAAAATCTTTCATTCTAGGCCAGCAGGAGCTTGAGTCACTTTGAATTTTGAGTCACTTCCCTGTGAAGTAGTACTCCTGTTTCCTATGTTCTGTTGTGTGACTTTTTTTTTTTTAATGAATCAGTAGAGAACAAGTATTACCTTGATGCTGTTACACCTGATGTAGTCATCAGTACCTGTGCAAGAATTGTGCAAGTTTGGTGCAATTTATACCTGCTTTGCTGAAGTACCAGTGATTATGCAGGCCCACAAAAAGCTGTGGCTCTTTATGTCGAAGTCACTGAATTAAGAAGGGAAAAATCTGTGGGGTCTCTTTATTCTTCCTTGGGGCCTTTAACATATCTTTTTTACCTCCCCAATAAGCTAATTCTAAACTGCTAAGAACTAGCAGGATTACAGTGCTCTGACACTAAAAACAGATGGATGTCTAAGAAAGATTGCAGATTTTTGGTTAGAATGCATATTTTTGCCCAGAATCAGTAACAAATATGTGTTGACCATGTCTCTGCCATTTGCATACTCTCCTTTTATCTCCTGACTGCAGTGGGGCAGGCTACTACATCATGTATATCAGAAGTACCTGCAAACATGTTACAGCTGTCTTAATTTCATTTGCTTCTCCTGCTGCAGAATCTGCATAATTCTCCAGCTAAGCAGTATCTTCCTTCTAATTCACCTGGCAAAACTAAAAGACCACGCTCTGCACACGCACTCATGCAACTTGCATTTCTTGAAGGGTTATTTGAAGGAACTTGGCATTCATCTGAAAGGAGGAAGGTAACAGCTTGGTTAGAGTCCAGACAGAGTAAAGTGCATGTGCTCTGTCCATGGCTGGTCCACACAGCCAGGTTTTTTCAAAGCCCAAGCCTTGACTGCCAATCAGAAATGAACATGCTATAGGCTATTAGAGCAGAGCATCAGACTGTTTTGTGTAGGTTCTCCTACTTAGTGTTCCCTGAAACCCAAATACACATTCACCTCCTGGATGGCTCAGATCTACCTAGATCACATAGTTCCAGATGGGGTGGCCTACCATGTGTCACAGCTAGTGACTTTTCTTATCTTGACCAGCCTGTATCTAGTTCTTCATCGATGCTTCCATACTGCATCCCTAACTTCTCCAGTAATCCTTCCCTCCTCCTTCTACTCTGAGACTAGTCTCTGAAGAGCCTTTGCCACTCCTACAGCTCCTAAATACCTTTGCCCCTTACAACTTTCCTATTGAGCTATTTCTGTAGTCATTCTCTTCCCCCATCTATAAGACAGAAGTTTTCCAACTTGAGCCTGCTGACACAGACCCCTAGTTCCCTACTATCATAACCCAGACCATATCCCTAAGCTGACAAAGGCCTCCCTGACATTCTCCCCAGTCGCTGCTCTCTGCTGGTTCCTGGTGCATTTCAGTCCCAGAAAGGACACCCCAAATCACCTCCTTTCTTCCTAAAATAAAAATGAGATTCTGCATCTCAGGCAAACCCTAGCTAATGTTTGATGAGGTTTGCTTTTATTTTTTGCATATGCATCTCTCTGCTATTTAACTAGAGTTTTATTGTCTGTATACTTTTTCTAAGGGCTGAAACTGGACTTCGGGGAGGTTTTGTATAAACACTAGCAGGAATTTGGACTCTTCATAGTCAACACTAACTTTTCCAACATGCAACTCAAGACTTCTACTTTGTTTCCAGAAGACTCCCAGAATCTTTTCTAGCTGGCAGAAGTTTTGAATAAATAAAATAATCGGGAAACTATTTGCATTTTTATGTTATTAGACACTGTCAGTTAATGTGCTATGTCTTCACTCTGGTCACCCAAGAGAACTACTTCACACTATAGTAGAAGGTTAACTTTGGGTTTGGCAATAGTTTTAAGCTCTCTAGCGTTGGTAACATTCCTCTTAGAAACCTAAAATGATCACGTTAAGTCCAACTCTGATAAAACGTGGTGAAATATTGGTGAGACAAGTGGTAATGCACCTGTTCTACACAAGTTATGAGGCTGGTTCAGTATTTCCTCTGAATACTGATAACTAGGCCAGATTTTAGATCATGTATAAGAGGGTGTAAATTCATTTAACCCACCTTGGTCTCATTTACCTCAGGTCCAGAACCAGTCTAATATTTTCAAATAGCAGAAATTTGAAATTCACCAGTCAACATTCTTTTCTCAAACTATTCCAAAGCAAATCCAGTTTAGCCCTAGTTTTAAATAAGGACCTCACCCACTATGGGCAAATAACATTGGTAGCAGAGTCACTGGTGGGCAGAGCAGTAATAAAAGCCCCAGCAGTGTGCATCCCTCCCACATACTGTGTACTTCTACCAGAGTGTTACTAAAAAGGCTGACCTTCACCTCTGCAATTTGCAAGGAGTGTTCAGTGCCACCAAGCTGCTGAAAAGTTGAAAGACTCTTGCAAAAATTCCAAATGTAGTCAGCTGCTCTGATCAACCTTGTGTCAGAGGAGTCTAGGTAAGGTATAGTTAGCTTATAGAGTTGTAAGAGTCCAATAAAGTTACACCAGTAAAATTTCAAGTGTCACATGTGGAGATTCTTCAGAGGTTTAGATGAGCTACAGTAGGCATTTAAGTTTAATGAACTCTGCATTTGCTTAACTAATTGGTGCTTGAAGGCACAATTTTCCTCTCATCTTGTGCACTACTTCATTTCACCAGTATAATTTGCTTTCACTTTGTATCATCATATGAAAGACAGAATCGTGCCCTGAAAGTCTAGAGCAATAAGCAGCACATTAGAGCAAAAGCCCCTTCATCTTGAGCTGAAAAAAAAATAAATATCGTAATTGAAAGGCAACTCAAACACAGGCACTGCAGACATTATTAGGACCAAAAATAAGTTCCTTAGCTTAGTCTGGTTCAGAGCTGACAAACACAGCATGCCTGGTCTTGCCTGCTAGCTCAAACTAAGCTGTCCTCTCAGGTTTACTAGCTCTCACAAACTTCCAGAAAGCATCTGGAGGAAGTTTCATTTAACGACAAGACCTCCTGCCCAGACCAAACAGGCTCCTTCCTTCAGTGATGCATGCTTGGTTGGGCTACATAAGAGCACCACATGGTATTGGAGCTGTGAGGAAAAAGAAATATGACCTTAGACAAAACTGTTACATCATAAAACTAAGCTTTCATTGTAATAGTTTCAACATCCAATTAAGGCCAAGGTGACTCAACTGAGTGCTCCTACTAAAAGTTCTTGGTCCCAATCAGCATGGCTGGGGTTGAACTTGAACACAGAGAACCATTTCATCAGATGCAAATCCAGTTGCCATATGTAAGAAACACTGAAAGTGCAGGACAAACTGTATTCAGTGTCTTGGAAAATGTGAAGTCCACTGATGAAGCTGAGAATTAATCTGTCACATTGTGCCACTTCTCCTATGGTTAAACAATCAAATCTGCTCATCCTGAAAAACAAACATGAGTAAAGCAGACTGTTTCCAAACCCAGATGAAAACTTTTTCTAGGCTAAAAAATACTCATACTGCATATGGCGGTATGTAACTGTTCCCACCAGCCCACTTCTTTCCAGAAATATTAGAAGAGTAATTGGCAGGTGGAGAGTTCTAAAGAACATGTGGGAAATCAATGAAAATTAGAAGGAAAGAAATATTTACATAAAGCAAGGAGTTACAAGGCTTAAGGACAGAACATCTGGCTCTCTGCTGGCTCAGATGTTTTGCTGGAGATACTTCCTGCAGGAAACAGGGAGTAAGCATATGCAACAGTAAAAAGATATAACATCCTGCACTACATCTTCCAAACAGTCATTTCCATCACTTTTATTTTTTTAGTATGTATATTTGGAGAAGTGACTAACTCCAGATCCTACAAGGTAATCTCCCTCTTCTCAAATGGACTTAAAATTGCAAATATCCAAACAAACAAACAAAACAAAAAAAAACCCAAAACAACAAAGAAGCAACTTCCATCTCCACTTCTACTAAGTAGGACAATTCAGTTGAGAATGGCCATCTTTCTGTCAGAAGAGACCATGCACAAAGGACACTTTCACCACACATTTTACCATGGACATTGGAGTTCCATAAAAGTTAAACAAATCTCCTCAATTTCTTCCCACATAAAATGAAATCTGCAGTACTTTATTTTTTATTTTTTTTTAGCTTTACAGGACACTTCTTTGATTTCCTGCTTCTAAAATGCCTCAAAGGGAAGGCAAGTCTAAAAGTAAAACCACATCATTACTTCCTCAAGAAAAGTCTGATTCCAAAGTGGATACAACACTTCTGCAACCATTACCATGCCATGTAACCCCAAAAATTTGTTTTATATTCAGTTCAACTCAAAAGATTGGTACAATTAATTGCAGTTGGTTTATTTTAAATTTTAAAGTAATTTAGCAGACCTTACCTGTCTGCCTTAAAAGCTAAGACGGCACATGTGACCTCACTACAGAGTCTATGTCAAAGTAAAGTTCAAAATCTCATGTGTCATCAAGCTGTTCTGCATATCACTTTTAGCTTATTAGTGGCATGATCAATTCAAGGAAACCAGTGAAAGGGCGGATTTTCAATTAGGTGCTTAGACTTTGGGCCAAAGAGATACAAAAGCTTCCTCCTTCTCTGCTGTTTCTTTCTTGCTCTTCTCCTATCACATTCTCAGTTCAAAGGATGGGAGTCACTGCAGGTGTTGTGAACTCAGTACTATGGGCATAGGAGGATGGGGTGAAGAATGGCTTCCACCAAGGGACTCTTAAGAGCTTACCTTCACCTCCCCAAAGCTTGCCAACTTCAACTCATCAAGACAGGTTATTTAGAACAGACAGGAGCACTACCCACTGGGATCCCTGCTTAAACAGGTATTTTGTCCCCCCAACACAAACCATACAAAGGAATGTTATTTTGAGCACCTTTGAACTTAGGTAACAGACACCTAATAGTGCCACAGCTCTTTTCTAAAGTATATGCACAAGATGAAAGTAAGGTAGCTGTGAGTGGACAAAGTACTTTATCACTTGCAGACTTGTTTGTCAAATCACAATTTCAGATATTTTCCCCTCCCTCTGTTTTTTTTTTTTTGTTTGTTTGGTTGGTTTGTTTTTTTTTTTTGGAAAGGGGATGTGGGGCAGAGGGGGCCAGGCAGGAGGTGTTTTCCAAATCTGTGAATTCAACATTCAGCAGCCAAACTCAAAAGTTCCTGCTGCTTCTGCAGAAAAAGAAAAAAAAAAAAAAAAAAAAAGACAGTCCCTTTCATGTCAGCTATGTCACAGCTTTGTCACAAAGGAACAAAGCATGTCTAGTGCCTGTTTTTTCAAAAGATCCCTTAATTCAAACAAAAGAAAAATATTCACATCTGGAAGGGGTCGTAGGCAGAGGGCGGGAGTGAAGGAAGCAAAGTTCAGATGGCAAGTCATAGCAGTTGCAGCTTGTCTAATTATTGTACTGCCTCTTCTGGCACTTATTGATCCAGTTAAGAAAGAAAGCCAAGAGTTAAAACAGCAATTTTATTATTTATTGACCTCAGAGTGCCAGATAAGACACACCTCTCCACTTTTGCTCGATTCACCATGCTGGAACACTCAGGCTAAGTGAAAAGACCCCTTATGACCAGTCTGGCAGTAGCACCTCTTTTTTTTTTTTTTTCCTCCTTTCTTTAATTAAAAAGAAAAAAAAATGTTATGTATAATGTCCAAGGTTCCCTTAGAAGACCACAACCTCCACTTTCAAAGGATGTACAAACTGAAATCTTGCCCTTTCCAATGGGTTTATTTTACCATCTGTTTCTGTAAAGATTAAAACCTTCTAGTGACTGCAGGGTTGGGAGGCTGCATCAGAACTGAGCCACTGGAAGATGAAAAATCAAAGGAGGAGAGAATAAACTTGATAGTAGGACTTCACTGGCTAGGCATGCAACACCAACAGTGAAAGTTTGCATTACAGTCCTAAACTAAAAGTTTTCCCCTTCTTCAAAATTCAGTGCTTCTGAAGATGAAAAGCCTCTCCAAGGCTGCCACCTAGCTAGTTAATTTCTTGTATTATTTTAGGAGCTATTTTAAAAGCCTCTTTTGCTCCAGCCCCTTCTGCACTGACTCCTCCCTTCAGAGCTGGTATTTTGTCAGGAGTTTCAAGCCCGATAAAAACTTTCTGCCAAGTCCCTTTCTTCCCCACAATGTGTTTTATAACCCAGCGTGTTGTTTAGTCTGTCTAAACACTGCACTAGTACACTGCCATCAGTTTCCATAGAGATGATTAACTCCTCCAGAGCCAGAAAGCTTTAGTGGCCTTTCTTCCCCTTTCCGCGTATGAGGAACATGACAACATTTGCTAATATCAGCCTGTAGAAACATCACATTTTGCAGACAGTTCTAGCTAATGTAAGGCTTTACTTTTGTAAGTACTTAACCCATCACCAAGCTGCAGTCTTAACCAAACTTGCATTCATCTACTGGAATGAGTTGCTCTTTCCCCTCATGCTTCTCCTCCTTTGCATTGCTGTGATGTCTGAAGGCATGACAGCCTCACAGACAACAACTTTTTGAACTACTATGCCTCAGAGCAAAGCCAAGGCTTGAGATATAATTAAGAGTCCGGAAGAGAGAAAGGAAAGATGAGGGAGATGACTGAAGTCAACCAGTTTAGGAGCACTGTTACATGAAACTTCATAGTTTACTATACTCCTAGTCACTTAGGCATCGAGTAAAAATAAACTGTCAGTGTGTATTCATTACAAAAATGTATTTAACACCATTCTAAGAAGTTGAATTAAACTGAAAACTCCTCTTCATCTAGTATAACATGACCTAATCTGAGCAAGAAAATAGACCTTCTCCCAAAATGTAGCTAATGAAGGCCATGTGCTACCACCAGCTTTAGCTGTAGAAAAATGGTTTTCCAGTCTCGCTTTCAGCAAAAGGACAATCTCTCTGGCAGTTGCCATTTAGGTGGCACACTTGTTGATCCCAACTATGAAAATGGCAACAGAACTTTGAATACTACAGCTTCCTCAAAGAATCCCCCAGTATAAAACTATTTTATAAATGTTTTCCAGGCTGTCATCACTGAAGCAAACTGCAACCTTCCCAGCACTTTTAACATGTAATGGATTTTGTGGCATTCAAGAGCAGACACACTATATAAACCAGACATGAATAACCAGGAGTAACTGCAATTTCTGCAGAACAGCTAAAGGCAAGAGATAGTCAAGCTTACTGGCAAAAGATCTAACTTGAAAGAGCCACTGGTGGGGTTCATAGCAATGAGTGTTCTGCTCCAGTGGCAATTATTTGCTATTTGGCTTTCACAGCAGTTGCCAGGAGGATTTCTTTGCAAACTGCTTGGAGTCAGTACCGTGTGGGTACCAGCAGTGCAAAGTCCCCCAACCCTTTTCATGCTGTGCTACTAAGATAACCTACAGAGAAGGTAGGAGACTTCACTTGTGCCACCCAGACTGCTGAAGTGACAACCTGGATTTACTATTATTTGGACATATGTCCAGTATTAACTCAAAGGCACCACGAATTGATTTCATATACTTTGCCACAGAACACGTATCTTGTTAACCACCCTGTGCTACAAACAAACCAAAGAACTTGAGATTAGAGTCTCTAATACGTCCTCCTCAGAGATTTTTGGTGGTGTCCTTTTCTCCTACCTAACGTTAATGTAGTGAAGACTCCTAAGGATCCTAAAACCCATAGCAGAGAACATCGGTCAGCATCCAGTAAAAGTGTTTTAACTTTGCCAAAAGCATGCACGCTTGCATACCTCCCAAAGCTCCAAAGCTCACCCCGTAGCATGCAGAAAGTGTGGAGACACTTGTCACCTGCTTCCCCAGCCCTTCCCAAAGTCACAGGCGCAGCATCATGAGCCTGTGTGAGCCGCACCTCCCATACCAGCCACAATGGTCGGTCTGCCAGCTTGGGGGAACCCATCCTAACCCTGCCTTTCCACTTCTTGTCGCCGAGTTGTGCGGGAAACTTTGGCAGCCCACACCTCCAGCTATGTTTTTGTGCTGCTGTAGGAAACACGCCACTCTTACCAATTACTGATTTATCTAAAGCACTTCTGGGAGACGCTGCCGCGGGGCAGTGCTGGGGTGGTGGTCGGCCAAGCACAGCCGCTCCCCTTCCCAACGCGGGCGTGTGCGAAGCGACGGAGCCGGACCCGCTCCTGGGAAGCCCGGTCAGCGCTCAGCGGAGTGCCCCGCCGCGCCTCTGCTGCCACCGGGTACCCGCGGNAAGCATCCTGCGGGTGGATGGGGACGCAAGTGCACGCCTCCACCACCAAGTCCCGCAGGCTCCAGCTGCAGAGGAACACGGCGAGGAAGCTCAGCCACGCCGTCATGCTGCCCCGCGAGGTGCTGCCCCCGAACTTCTGCCGGGCGGGAGGCGCCGCTGCTGGCTCTACCCTCGCNCAATGGGGGCGCCGCATTACCTCATCGGGGCGGGGCCGCGGCGCCCGCGCCTTATACGGGATCGTGAGGGAGCGCCGCGCCGCGCGGGGGGGCGCGGGCCCCTCCGTCCCCCCTCAGGACCCACAGACCCCACAGCCTCCCACGGGACCCCTGCAGACCCCCACACACCCCACAGGACCCCCGCAGCCCCGGGGCCGCCGGAACGCTTTGCATCCCCAGGAGCTGTGCTCCCACAGCCCCGCGGCGGGGCCCGCCCGCCG
>VWZF01005843.1:255870-438927 GCA_013396755.1 Sclerurus mexicanus | reverse complement strand
CGGCGCCCCCGCCCCCCCGAGGGTCGGGACCTGCCGCCCCTCGGGGGGAACCTGGGCGGGGGTTCCGCGTCTCGCCCGGGGTGTTTCCGCGGAGCCGCTGCGCTGTGTGCGGGCGGGCACGGTGTGCCAGCAGGGCTGGGGGGCAGCGGGCAGGGAGCGCAGGAGCGCGGGGGCCGCTGCCCGCAGGCGCTGGGAAGGGGATGGAGGGAAAGCAGGACGAGACCTAGCTGGAGTGAAAACCGGGATTTCGCCCCGACTGGTTTTAATCCTGCTCCAATGCTCCTCATTCTGTCACCCCGCCACCATCGCTTCCCCTCTTCTGGGCTTTCGGACAGAAAGGGGTCATAAACTACTACAACCGAGCTGCGAGAAGCAGTGTCCTCTCACCCAGGCACTCCCGACTTTTAATCCCAAAGTATGTTTTAGCAGAGCAGCTTTAGTGGAATTTATAGAAATGTCCCGCTTGTTTTGTTTCCCCTTATCCCCTTTCGGAGCCTTAAATTTCTATCAGCTGTAGAAATGTAAATGTTATAGAAGAACTGGGACTCCAAGGAAGGAGATTGCCAGCTGCAAGATACAGACAGCCTTATTATCCTGCAAAGGGGACTGAGGGGTGATTAATCACAGTATCAAACCAGTGTATATAATGTCAGAGTACTTTCCACGGGGTTTACAAGACTTAAGCATGTCTAGTTATAAATTATGCTGGTATTAAAGGCCAGGGACCAGCTGTCCTAAATTTCTAAATAGTCAGCTAAGTCTTTAGATTTACAATTCTGCTCCATCTGGGTGAAGCACAGCCTGCCTACACCTTTTCTTTAATCATACCGTCCATATAAAATTAAAATCTCCCATCTTATGGAAGCACAGGCTTTTATTTGGAGTATCGGTAGACAAAAGCTGCAAGATGGGTGTTGTCAGTAGCGATCAAGGTTACAATGACAACAATGGGAAACACAAGTTCCTATCCTTGCTGTAACACAGACAACCTGTGTGACAGCTTTGCCTCACTGTGCCTCAAATCCCTGTGTAATGGGATAATAGTTATGGGAGCTGCTCAGGAATGTGTATTAGTGAACACACTGAAAAAATTAGATGGTGTGGAGATGCTAACGGGTCATATAAGTATGTATGAGACAGGGTATTAAATAGGTCGTTCAATTTATACACGTCAGTATCTGAATCATTGGCCCAAACTGCAATATGAGAAACCCTGTGCAAAAAACAATTTAGGTACTTGGGCTATCTTTTCAAGGTGCTACAACTGAAGTTGAATCCGTCAGACTGGATGGACTATCATTTCAGTCTCTCTGGGTGTAAACAAGGAACAATTCCACCAACCCCAGCAGACTAACATGGAAGAAAAATGAGGTGTGTCTGGCACTCTCATTGTTTCTTTGTTGTTGTAAAAAAGTTTGATATCACCAACATCATGATACACCTGGTCTATCAACATCTCAGATCAATATCTGAGAGAAGTGGAGCTATTCCAGAACGTGACACTGGTGTAAATAAGGGAGAGTTGGCCCACACACAACTAGATTATAATCACAGCTCCAGCAGCACCTCCCTTCGCTCTCTGGCCGAGTAACTCCTCTGTGTATGTTTCTTCATTTCTGTAATAACACCTTTCCTGTGTGTTCTGAGGACTAACAAGCCAAATGCTTTGTATAAGCTTTTAAGCTGCTGTGCAAATGCTGAGTGTCTACGGTACACAGATACAGGGCACATTCAGAGAAAACAAACCCTTCAGTCACATCAATTTCTAAAACAAGAGAGGAAGAGGGCTAGAAATTACTGAAGTTCCACAGGGCCCTCCAAGACATGGAAGTAGCTTGTTTACAGTGAGACTAAACAAGCTTGTTAAAATTATACCGAGTTTGTGCTGGTTGCAGGAATTAATTCACTTTTCAGATATAATCCAGGGAAGTAATAGGATGAAAAGCTTGATCCAGGGGTAGGGCACATCTGTTTGGAAGGGGTGGTGTGCAGACTGTCTGTATGGCAAGGCTTACCGTTATCTACTATACCACTGTTTGGGAGGTGATCCAGAAATTTTTTTAATGCATGTATTATCATTGCCTGGAGTAGTAGTGCCTATGTTTGGTCAGGGTTTAGCTGATTCACCTGCTTTTTTGACACTTAGATATTATTTTTCAAAGAGATTAACTTCTCTACAGTAGTAGAGATGCAGTTTTTTCAACCAGGACTGGATACTGTACAATAAGAAAAATATTTATTTTCCATCTGAAGATTACATTTCACAGAAACCAGAGTGCCTTATTTTTGTAAATTACAGGTAAATAATACTCAGGAAAGCTCAGTCTGGCCAGTGAACTTCTTGAGGCCTTTGTTAAATCATTTAACCTGAATATACATTCATTTTATCACCTTTATATAGAGCTATTGTATGTTATCCTCTGATAATACCTATTAGATATTTGTTATTTGCCTCTCTCTTTCAAGACCTACCAATAAAGTGAAGTCTGGAAGGGACAGGCAGGAATTCTGAGTGTTTATTTATATGAGAAAATATTGATAATATTTTCAGAGTAACACAGAAAGTTGATGAAGGAACTGAAAGGAGAATTCTCTCTGAATTCCTGCTCTATGCCCTATCTGCATAGGGGAAATTGCAAAGGGAAAAAAAGTAAAATAAAAACTGTCATTCTGCTGTTTTGCTCAGATAAAACTTTAAGCCTTATATGGCCATAAAAAATGTAGCAGAGAAAGAACGAGAAAATAAAGACCTTGATCTTCAATTGAGGAAATTAGAGTTCACATTTGGTTAATGTCACCAAATAAAGAAATCTATGTTATTCCAGTCCTCCATGAAGAAACACACTGTTGAACACAATTAAGGATCTCTCTGCTTTACTGGGCAGCCACACAACTTCATGCTGTGATCTTGTCGGATCCCACAAGCTAAGCATGACTGGACTGGGTCAATAGTTGGTGTGAAAATTCCCAGGGAAAGCCATCTCCCGCAGGTGGTGTTGACCGAGCAAAGTGGCCTTCTTCCCTCTATCCTGCATGAATGTGTGCAGGCAGTGCTAGGGGGCACTGCGCTGCAAGAGATGATTGCAGATGAAGCCAGGTTCTTCGCAATATCTAAATAATCGATTATGTGGAAAAGGAAACATGTTGAACTCGGTGTCTTAGTTAAATTTCAGGAAAGAGAACTACTTTCTGCTTCCACATATACTCACAGCTGTTTACACCAAGTGCAGATTAACAATATCATTTTCCTTCCACGAGTCCTGCTTGTGGTTAAAAAGGGCCATTCTGGAACTAAGGGCAGAGACTGAGATAAAAGCACTTCAGGATATTCCTTCAAGATGCATAAGGTGCTGCTGTAAATGAACTAAAGGCATGTTCGCTTGCCTTCTCATCATATTTCTTTGTGAGGGATGCTGCCTGCTTAAGTACAGAAGGGCTTCAACCATAGCAAGTGCTGGCAAAACAAAAGAAAACAAAAATAAAAAAAATGTGTAGAGAGAGAGACATACTCCCCACGACCACCAGAGAAAAATACCCTGACACTTGTAGTGGCTGAAAACACTCCAGTTCATCACCAGATATCAGGTGGCTTAAACTGAACATGGCATGAACAAGACACTTCAGCCTGCAGTTCAACAGTCCTGCCAGCTCCTTAATAATATATTAATTTTAAAGGCTTCTGAAGAATGGTCATTTTTCTATCTTAATTTTTTGACAGTACATTGACTTGATTCATGAGCTTTGAGTCTTGCCATGAGTGTTCTGAATTGCCCAGCTGACAAGTTGCTCAAAAGCATCTTATCTTAAATGCTTCTCCTGAAGTCGATGATCTTCATATCTTTTACACCAGCTCAGCATCACACCCTCTAGAAGGCTTCATTGTTCTTCTGCTTTTATGCAGCAGGTGGGAAAGGATAGGTGTTTTCACAGCTATCTGATATCCCTTTTTACAGCACACTCATGCCATCTCCTAGGACAGTACAAAATGGTCATGCATTGCATTAGCAAAAGATTCTCATGTTTCTTGATTTCCGTCTCTTTCAGTACACTGTTTCTTTTCTAACACTGTCCTTTGAGAAGACAGTTTTGTTTAAAATATTTGTATATGCTATGATTTATAAGTGTGAAAAAAGTTGGAAAAACTCTTCTAATTCCACCATCGTATCAGGAAACGTTATATGCTATTTAAAATGAGAAGATTTTTTTCTTCAAAAATGTCTTTGATTCTATAAATACATACAAAAAAATTCATTTGATCTCTTTCTCTGAGGTTGCAAAGGAATTATGTCACCTTCCTGTCTGCAAGCCAGACATAGGTAACACTCCACCCCATTCCCAAGGTTTTCATTGGAGGTACACCATTAAATCTTCATCACCTCTAATGGTTCTATACTGTCAGTCTTCAACGATCCTTTAGAGATCGTGCCCACTGAGAGTGCTCAGCCTGGGAGCAGACCGTAGGCACCATGTGTTGCCAGGAATATTACATTATGAAGGGCTGTTGGAATATGAAATCACCCTGTCGGTAGTGCGGGGATCTCCAGTCGGGCTGTGATGTGGCATCAGCTGCAGAAGGATAACCAGGAAATATCTTTTAACAGCCTTATCAAGCTGAAAATGTTTCCTGCACATGACTGTGCTCTTTGGCCCAAATCCAGCAAAACACTAAGGCACATGTTCAACTTTAAGCACACAAGATGCTCTACTGAAGTCAACAGAACCATTTACATGCACAAAGTTAAATATAAGCTTAAGTGCATTTCTGGACCTGGGCCAAAGGGCTCAGTACCCTGCAGGGTTCAAGCCAGGAGGCTGTGATTAGCTGGTCTGACAGAATCCGGGAGGGAAGGACACGACATGATTTGCTTCGTACTACCTGACTATGCCTCATTCCAAGCAATTAATTTTCTCTCATTTTTGTTTATAATAAGTCTTTCCATTTCTCTTGTTTTGCTTTCTTGCTGCTGCAGCCATTTCCAAATTGAAGGTTTGTCTTTTCTTTTTTAAACCCGTCTAAACTGCATCAATAGCTTTAAGTGACTGAACAAAGAGATTTCAAATAGATGAAGTGCTTCAAAGGGTAACAAGAGCTGGTGTTCCCAGAGCTTTGGAGGCTCTGCACTAAGCACAGAAGAGAGTGAGAGCAATTGAAAATCACTTTTCTGTTGTTCCTTTGTATGAACTGGTTTCTGGCTTATGCAATGCACAGTAATTAAAATGACTGGAATGCCTCACATTTTTAAGAGAGCTTTAAGGCAGCTTTGTGGCATTGTGGCCAGCAGAGTTCATGAACAGATTCATGGCTCCAATCAAGGTCTGACGTTTCTATCCACGTAACTTGTAGAAGATGATATCTTTGTAGAGGCCTTGGAGGGGAGTCTAAGGAAGAAGGCGTAGACAGAGAAAAGCAGTAATATCTGCTCCCTGTATCAGCTCTGTGAGCAGCTATGGGGCAAGTCTTCCTTTTGGTGACACAAGAGCCTAAGGGTTGATACAGCTGTCAGAGACCTCATTGCTTTCTCTCACTGTAGCCTTAATGTCCTGCTCAAATTCAAGTGTGGGACAGCACTTACACATTCTCTATCTCTCACTGTAATATCAGGTACTCATAGCATCTCCTCCTAGGTACTGTACAGGAAATGTCACTTTCTGTGAGAGAGGGTTTGTATTCGAGTACTGGCCACTGCAGTTCTGTGTGTATTTGTGGGGTTCCAAATAGGTCCCAAATGTTTAGCAGACAGAGAGCCTGGCAGACTGGCTTGTTGCTCTGCTCACAACAGGTTGCTCTCCCTGTGATGAGGTCTACTCTGCTTGGCAGTGGTAAGGACATGTCTTGATGCTTTTCAGTCCCCCTGGCACAGTCAAGAATTCCTTATTTTCTAATTTTGTCACTGGAGGTGGCTGACCACTACATCCCTGGTCTTCTCTCAAGAGCTGGCCTGGCTTCTCACAATGATGATTGGCCACAGAGGAGAAGGAGAGCTGAATACAGCCTTACTTGGGAGGGCAGCTGAATGACTGAGAATATGGCCTTTTTGGCATGTTGAGCTACTAGATCCTTCTCCACTCACCTCTCTGCCTCTTACCATGCTTTCTGAAAGCATGGACTGAGCCTGCTCCCTCATTTTTCAGCATAATCTTTCTCCCCTTCTCCTACACATCAGAGGGCATTGTCAGGTTATACCTGCCTCCACAACCTGGTATGAGTGTAGGGAGGTAGAGAAAGATCCCAGGCAGAAGGCAATAGTCTTCTATCTCTTAGACCATCCTGAGGGTAGCAGAGCTGCAGTCCCTTCATAAGCAGTAGGCCAGCCAGTCCCTAGGATATTCCATTTGTTTCAAAGCATGCTGGAATCCTCGTGAATCACCATACTTGGGAAAAGCAGAAAGAGCAGCACCAGAGGGCTGGCCTTCCTCTTTTTTTTGTTTCTTTAATGAGTCTGGAGATAGTGCCAGGCTATCAGGTCTGAAGGAAGGGTCTTTCATTAACCTACAGAACAGGTGCAATGGCAGGAAAAGTTGCTGTCTCTTGCTTCTCCTTGCACAACCTGCAAAAAATTTCCTGTAAGAATAAGCCAGTCTCTTGATCTCCATAGTCCAGGTGTTACTAGTTTCTCACCTGAAACTGCAAACAAAGGCGTTAGTTACAAGGACAGTCTCTAATGGCAGTGTCCCAGCAGGGAATGAACTCAATGACTCCTGTCATGTATGCCAACACATGAGCATCAAAAGTGAGAAGCAGTTCCTTTATATGGAAACCCCAAAAGAGATTGTTGCCTTGGCATAGAATTTTTTTATAAATCTAAATTGATCTTTTCAATGCTTTTGTTCCTGTGTTCCCAAATCAGTGCTGTATTCTGAACTGCTCACTTTCAGCAAGGCCTTTACGCAGACTCATGGTTCCATACAGTAAAAGCTGGGGAATTTCTGATGTGAGATTTCAATGATGGACCTCTTTCTTCTAGAGCAAAAGGCAGCACTTCTGTTTCCTCACTCTTTTGGAATTTTTCTCCATAAATCTTGGCATATAGTGTGAGACAAAAGAAGAGGATGGTGGTAGATCTGCAGTCTAGAGTAAGGACTCTTATTTGTTTATTGTTTTGCTCTTCCCAAATGAAGAGTAATACGTTCCTCAAAAGACCTTTTCAGGTCGGTAGTGTGAGTTCCACGCCTGATGTACTCATGTCAGGAGTGAAAAAATCAGTGTTTGATCTAGCACAGCTGTGCAAAAATAGTATTCTTTCTCCACTGAAGACAGAGAGAACAATCTCCCATCCCTTTTCCCCTTTCCTTTAATCTGATGGCCCCAATTGCCTTAAATCTGACAGCCTCTATCCCTTAGTTGGGCCTTTCTGTGTGCTTCTGAGGAGTATTTCAGTGGGAGACACGGAAGCATGGAAAGATATCACAGTGTAATTACAGAACCTTGCTGTTGATTTAGCAAAGTAGCCCTGGTTTCTTGTCATTGTGAGTTTTAACAGGTATTGTGCAGCAAGAGTTAATCTGTAATCAGATACAGCATGACTGGAGCTGAAGCCCAGCAAGAGGGACAGAGCAAACTTCCTGTATTTTTCCTTTGCACTGAATGAAAGTATATTTGCCAAGGACTGTAGGGCTAGGATTATGATCACATGCATTGTTAGCAGAAGCCTGAAAAAACAGTGCCCTATACCAACAGAGTTCAACTCCTTTTGACTTTAACTTGGTTTGTTGCAAGAGCAGTATGGCAGCTCACAGTTGGTGTGCTCTTCTGAAGGGGAGGCACACACTGTGGAAATGTACCTGCACCCCACTGGTTCTACCCAGAAAGAAGAACTTCCAGTGCAGAGCACAGGAGTCAGTGGGAACTACAGAGGGCTGGCAGGAATCAGGAAGGTGAAGCATGTGTGTAACAGATTATGTACCAAGAGTTAAGCTATGAGCAAGGAAACATCTCTCTATATTTTTGCTCTTAGTAACTGTGCCACCAAATCTCACAGAGAGTGTTGACCAGGGGTTCAGCATTATCCCAGGTGCGATGCTGTGGGATCCTGAACTCCTCCAAGGCAGTGGTTCATCTCAAGTTCTAAGAGGTTGTAGAGCTACTAAACACTTTTAGTGCTGGCAGGTGTCCAGTAGTAGCCTAGTACAGCACATCCTCTCCTCTCCTCTCCTCTCCTCTCCTCTCCTCTCCTCTCCTCTCCTCACAGTTGTGGTGCCCATGGCCGGCAGCTGGTTAAGGAGCTGCTCCACAGCATAGCTCCCATTCTTGCCGTCTCCCTGTATCTGCAGCAGGGATTTTAAGCAATGCCAATCTGCAAAAAGAGGTTGAGCTCTCACCATACAAGCCAGAGAGGCAGAAAGGCTCTCCCTAGACACCTAGCTAAGGTCAGTGAGGAAAGTGGTCTCAGTGTAAAAGCTATGCAATGCATGGGAGGAATCTGTAGTCTTAATCATGGGATAATTAATGGAAAATAACAAACAAAGAGCTGAGCAACAGCAGTTTCTAGCAACAGAGACATGGTTCTCCAGCAGATTTTCCACAGCACCTAACAGTACAAAAGACAGTAGATAGACAAGCATGACTTTTCATTTAAGTCATGTCTTTATGTTCCCTAGATTACAACTGAGCATTTTTAAACCAAAATCCTGTTTCTTTTCCTCTCAGTTCAAGTTCAGCAAAACCAGCACAAGCCCAATGAGAGGAATGGAAAGGGAGGGATGGAGGTCTTCTCAATGCCAGCAAATCCTTGGTGCAGCTAGAATAGAAGGCACTAATCTGGTCTCTCTTTTCTCACAGGACAGCTATAGGTATACCTTCTGAAGGCATTTCAATCCTCTCTCCCACTGTTGAGACTGAATGACTATTGCTGGAGAAAACCTTTTCCCACCGATACTTACATAAAGTCACTTTTGTTTCAAAGAATTTATTGTGCCAAAGAAGCAGGATCATCAAAAAGAGCGCAGTCTACCTCATGGAAAGAGAGGGAGCTAGGAAGGGAATTTTTTACTACATTTGAAATTGGTTTCCCCATCTGGAATAAACCTTCACCTCTGAAAATCATCTATAATGGCAATTTAGCCTAGAGAGGCTAGTATAGCATAATCTGTGCATGGCTGAAAGCACATAGCACTACAGACAGCTGGCTGGAGGAAGCCAAAACTTATTCCCAGTGAATGCAAGAGTGTTTCCTTCTCCTCCTTTCGGAGACAGAACCTAGCTCCTTAGCTTAGACAATGTCTCCAACTCCCCTAAGGTGTTTCCACAAGTATCAGTGCAATTACTTTTAACAATCTTCTTATTTTTTTCCTGACATTGTAACCTGAAGGCTAAGCAGTCATAGCCATTCTGTTTTATTTTGAGAAAAGGCTTTTGAGAATAGCAAGGAGAAAAGAGAAGAATCTGGTGCTGGAAAGAAAAAAAAAAACCTTATTCCATCAGGCATTTCTGGGAAGGAGGAGGGAGGGCAGCTTTTAAAGCCATGCCTATGGCTGCATGTAAGGGATAGTTCTCAACGGATTCCCTTAATCAGATTCTGAAAAAGATAGGCTGTCTCTTTGTAATTCACTCCATGTCTTATTCTAAGGCCATATGCTCTGGTCACATGAAGATTTACAATTTCAAATTTACTGGCCTCAGAGAATCTGAAAGAATTATGCAAGAAATCATGTTCCATGATAACTGAGGCCTCACACAGCCGTGCTTCCTAAAGACTTCCTTCTAACTCGATATATGGCCCCTCTAGGGCTTTGTAAACCCTTCTGGGGGAAAAAAGAAGGGGAGGAAAAGGGGAAGCTGTTGATCATTGCCATATGTAAGAAGCATCCCTGTCTGCACGTGGGTATGACGTTCATGTTGTCGTGGAGGCTGAGCTCTGCATAGCCCCCCTCTTTCCTGTTTCCAGTCAGCATCTTGCTGCTGGAGCAGGAATCCCATATCACTCTGTACTGCAGTTATAAAAGAGGAAAATGATGGCCAATGGAGGGGGTCGGGGTGGGGGAAATCCTCTCAAATAGCCATGTAGGATGTCTGGGCAGGGATGTCAGCCAAGAGTCCTCAGAGGCAGTAGAATAAGTGGGAGTTTAGCAAACAACCATTTTCTTCCTTTGACCAGTGTTCCTCAGAGACCTCAACACTCCAGTTCTCATAGCTAATTTTAGCTATTTGTGGTTGGCCTGTTCCTAATGTTCCTTTCCTATCTCTCACACACATACTGAACCTTGGGATACTCTCTGTGGGCTGATAGATGATGTGAAAACCTCTAAACTGCAAGTCAGATATCAAAAATGAAGTGGGATCATGAAACTGGAAGAACAATTTGCTCTTTTCCAAATAAGGGAGATACATTCATATTAGAAGTTCTTAGCATACCAGCTTTGTGAGGTTTTTATAAAGTATATGAGGGGAATGACTTATTCTTGAAAATGTTATGGTAACCACCAAAAATGTTATCATCCCATGGACGCTGCCTTCCTATGCAGACTATGACTGACATGCTTTCATTACTTATTGGCACTGCTGCTCATTAGCAAAACCAAAACCACATTGTCCCAAACACTGTACTGATATATAACAGGCAGAGTGAGTCTCTGCCAAAGGGCATAGAGTACGTGTTAGAGAGGGTTTAAAATTAACATAGTGGCAATAAATGCGCCATGCCAGGAGTGAAGGAGCTTGCAGCATGTGGCATTCGTACTGCAGATATCATGTTCATGGAACTCTGAGTCTTACCTACTTTACACTCCTGTGATGAATTCATGTCAATGCTTTATCTTCCACAAAATCTGCTGTGCAGTCTGTGATGAGTCTGATGTCCAGAGGCACGACAGAGTACAAAGGAAAGGTAAAAGATTTAGGAAGACTCCTCCTATTTCAACCAAATTTTTCCAGAGACATGATCAACAGGTGGCATTTCTTCCCCTAAATTTCTCATGGATTCCCTCTCCTCATCTCCCCTCCTCTCCACATATAAACCTGTTAGAGGATGCTCTGCAGGCACAAAATATACACTTGTAATGATGTATGTGTGGGACTGCAGACAGTGAAAGGGTATATGGACCCTTAAGGGATCTGGAAGAGATGCTGGCTCTGCTCTGTAAGAAAATTTAGTCCAGGGCCTGGGAATCAGGTCAGTAACCTCATTTTCAGTTGATTGATTTAAAAAGTCTTTGAATCAGGTGAGGAATCCTGGAAAGCTGTTTAGGAGGAGAGAAAGGTAGTTAATATGTCTCTCAGTGACAGGAGAGCACTATTGCTTGATATGACAGAGGCCAGATTTATGTTATTAATTGGGCAGACACCCCTGGTTTTGTGTTGGACCACTAAGGTATGTTGCACCCTGCTCTGGCTGGTGGGAAGCAGTCAGTATGCATACAAAACAGACCTCATGAGCTGCCCATGGTATTCTTTGTGCCCTGCAGCTACTTTCCAGTTGAGGCCATGCTGTGCAAGGAGCTATTTTCCACCCCACAGAGACCCAGCCAGAACACTGTACTCAGCATCACTGTTAGCACAAGCATAGACAGGCTGATTGCAGTACAGAGAAGCTGGACAGTGAGCAGAGCACACTGCTGGCCACCAGAGAACAGGGGCCATTTCCTGTTATCTCCAGCTTTCCACAGATTCCTGGGAGCTTTGCTGATTGCTGAAGGTGCCCTTAATTTTTAAGAACAGTGTTGGAAGCTTATTTCACTTTTAAAAAGAGATAAATCCTGCCTAAACTGAAGGAATGAATGGGAGAAACCACACACACACACACACACACACACACACACACACACCCCATCTACAGGTTTTCCTAATAATCCCCGGACAGATGGACATGGTCATGTGAGTCCTTGAAACTCTATCTGTTTTGGAGGAGTAGTGGGTGTGGTGCTGTGGACATGGACAGATATATGTGTTGCCCTTCACAGAGAAGCTCACTGTCCTCCAAAGACTGAATATTAACAAAATCCTTCCTGTTGGGACTTCCAGCTCTGCCCGAGCCAGCTGTAAATTCCTTTGAGGCTAAGACTAACAAAACTGGAATCTTGAGAAGACTTGGTACAGTCCCAAAACCATATCCACTGAACCTTCCCAAAAATATGGTTTCTCTGACCCAGGAATGTGAGCTCTGTAATAATGCAAAGCTGACGTCCTAGACCACTGGAATTAACTAGTATTAGCTCATTAAATCTTTGCACTCCATCTGTCTCATCTAATATGAAAATCACTGCCCCTCTGGAAGACAGGGTCTTTGTTCCATTTTTGTGTAGCACCTGGCGCAATGGGGATGTTAGTATTTGAGTGATATAAACAAACAAAAAAAAATTAGTAGGACCTCTAGTTTCTGTGTTTACCACTTTTGAGTTGATTATTTTGGAGTGAATAATCATAAATCATCTGAGTGAGCAGAGCAAAGCTAACGGCTGCTTCAGCCAGGAAATGGCTGAGAAGCGGGGAAAACAGACTGGTGTATACATTTCCGTAGCACAGTGGAACAGAAGCCATGAACTGATACGGAGTGGCTGAAGCAGGAGATATCAGAAAGGTAGTTACATACACAGAGAGCTCCTTCCCAAGGAAGCTGGAACAGAACTACATTTGCTCTACAGCAGGTGAAGGTACAGTCCTTCAAACCCAGGACAGCTGGCCATCCTGACCACCAGACTTACCAGCTGCCTCCTCACTTGCTGGAACTTCTGTTTTTGCACTCTGGCCCTCACCATCTGTTTGTCCTTTTTATGGGAGAGGTCCCTACCAGTTGTCACCCTCTGCATGAACCAGCCTAAAAGTTTGCCTCCCCTACTGTGACAAGGTTCCTGCACATTTTTTGTGCTTACTTGCATGATGAAGTTTCTTCTCTGAGCAAACATTTGCAGTCTTCCCCTTTTAAACACAGAGGTTCTGGAGGAACGTAACACCTCTTGGGGTGAATGCATTCCCTAAAACCTTCCCCATGATGTTATGGCCCCAATTGTCAACACTCTTTCCTCCAAGGATAGAGAATGCAATCCAGGCTTCCCTCCCTTGCCTGTGGTCTCTCCGTAGCAGTAAAGTCTCCAGTGAGCAGACAGCCAGAATAGCCACCAGCATGCCAGGAAGGGCATGTCAAGGGTGGGAAGGAAGAGTCGCTGCACCACATTGTGTTTCACGCATGTTTAGTTGGCAGATGGTCCCTAAGGGACTGCTGGATGCTGGAGTATATTTAGGGCAGCTTCTGGGCTACTTGTGCTCACACTGATAGAGGTAAGGCAAAATCATGCAGCTGCAGCCAGTTCCTTGGGACTGTCCTCCTTCTCACCACTTGTGAGCAAAGTCTGTGCAGAGCAGCAAACCCAGCCCCACATCACGTCACTTATAAACACACCAACTTCTCTGGCTCTTCCTATCTGCCAAAGTAGGAGGGTTTTCAGTGAAAACTTCTGTCCGGGGTGAGGAAACAGGCAGGTAAAGAACAGCCAAGTGGTTTGCTGTGCTAACACTTCCTTGCATCCCAAACTAGACTCACAAGCTGACATGAATGATCTTATTAATAACTCGTACTCACATGAAATACACATAAACACAGAAGTGGGGAAAGCTGTCAGGGCTCTTTCCAGCTCTAAAGCAGCCCTTTGACAGAACTAGACTGTTGGGTTTTTCCTCCCCAGATGAGAGGCTGGTCTACACCACCCCTAAACTCACCTCCACCCCAAACAGCTGTTTTGCCAAAGGGTGGAGAGGCAGACCTCCTGATCGAGGGTGGAGCAGTTTGAAGGGGAGGAAAGCAGTGACTTCACTTTTTATTAAGTAATAGCAGAGCAGGGTGTGCGTCACAAAAACAAGACTTTGGGTGGGGGAAAGGCTCTCGGCAGCATCTTATGCATGGAACCTTTCCCTTTGTGGGAAATCAGCAGAACACACAATTCTGAAGAGGGAATTCAGGAAGTCAAAGAGGTAGTAGGTTAAGCACCTTGTAATCTTATTTAAGGGGATCAAAGAAGAGCATCGAGGTGCAAGGGCTAGTAATGGTGAAGGTCGTTTGGGTTAGACTTTAGGAAACACTTCTGTCCAGCAAGGATAAACATGAGACTAGACCAAGTGCATGTGAATGGAATAGCATGGGAATAGATCAAGTTCATGAGAAAAAAAGCAGCACGTGGGGGTCAGCTTTCATAGGGGCAGCCAACACTAGAGTCCATGTACAAATACCATGGGGGATGATGGCAGAACAAAGGTGTCTTTGTGATCACACAGTTAGCCACAAGGGGACTGATGTTCTTAGGTTGGAGACAGCCTCTTCTCAGTCCTGTGCTAGTGAAGAAGTATCATAGGATCTGGATCTATCTCCCCAAACAATCCTTTTCCTACAGCTGACTCCTTCAGGGCTGTATGGACAGCCTCCGGACAACCTGTAGCATTCCATTCTACCTGATTGAATTGGCTCCTTCAAATCCTGGCTATTGCGAAGAGTCTCTCAGGCCTGAGAGCAGTGTGGTCTGTTAGAGATCGTTCCAGGCTGTTCTGACCATAAGAGTAAAAAGCAGTCTTAGACTTCAAAGGCTGCAAATGTAACAAGCATTTTCATACAATTATATGTTTATACTGCTCTGAAAGTGCAATCACCAGAATGCCCATCTGAACAGAACGTCTCACAGATGGCTGTGGGTCAGCTGTAAAAAGCCTTCCCAATGTCTTTGTGCAACGCTGATGGCATCATCACAGCGTACCTCTGGCCCCACTTACGGTGGAGACATGACCAAAGTCACTTATTTCTTCTCCCAGGCCTCCCAGGTAAAACTCAGAATACCCTGATACCATCCTTTGGAGACATGACAGTGTGGGGGCACACCTACCAAGCGTTCTGCTAGCCAGCACACGTACTGGAGTGCAGTACACCAGTGCTGGCGTGTGCTTCACTTGCTGGATATTTACCCAGGATCTTGCCTGGGCATGTTTGACCTGTGTTGAAGTTCAGGCTGTTGGGTTTAGACATGTGCTACCACTCAAATGAGTTATTGTATATCTAGTTTCTACACACCTTCACATACTGCAACTACGCATGGTGAGCATGTCTCAGATGCAGTCAAGAATTCAGGGTCTATTTAGCAGAGGTGTAAAAGCTGCTAGGTTGCCAAGTGGTCAGGCTCTTTATCCATCTTTTCATTGTATATAAACTGAAACCCCGGTTTTGTGGTACCGAGGTGCCAATGGCTCATCATGCAGACTTTCACAGAGACTTACCAAGTCCGCAAAGAACTCAAACACAAGGAATAAACAGCTTTTCTCACTCCTGCCTCAAGTATATGAGAGGGTAAAGATAAAAAATTAAGGAAGCAATAAATGTACCCTTTCTGCCAGACTAATTGACAGCAGCAAGGGCAGTGCAATTTCTAAGGGCCATTAATAAACAGAATTTTGTGTTTCAGCTCCAAACCTGAGAAAATTAAATTAACTGAGTTTTCAGAGAGCTCTACTTCCCTGCTCACAAATCATAAATGGTTTAGAAGAACAGCACTGTTTCAGAGATGAAGAAGAAAGGGACAAAGCAACATAAACAAAATAACAAGCATCCACCAACTCACTCAGTGATACTTGCCAAAGCCCTTTTTCATTTCTTGCTGACACAGCTCCTAGAGCAGACCATTGCTCTCCCCAGCTCTAGAAACACTCCACTCACAGCTGATAGTTCAGGTGGACTGCCACTTGTCTGCTGGGTAGCAAAGGCTTCCTCAAGCTGGAGCTGAGACAGGGTAGGACTCCCTGACCAGTCCCTCTGGCTTCCTGCTTCTTGTAGCCATTCTAACTGTGATAGCGGCTCCTCTTAAGTGTCTCCAGCTAAGCATCCCCAACACCTGCAGTTCCTGCTAGCCACTCCTAATCCTCACTGGATCCTGACTTTTTGTTGCTCAAAGACAGCTTCTTCAACAGACTTTCCTGGTCCTCCAGTTTGCTGCATTTTTATCTCCCAAGACTGCAAACTATTACATGAAACTAAGGGTGGTCATCTACTATGGCACAGCTAGTCCCAGATTTTCACGCTTGCTCATCCTCATTATCCTCATTTTCATGATGATCATGCTGTTGTTTTCTTACACAAATCCTCCCATATGTAAATCAGTGTTAGGGTCACTAGACTTTTTCAGCTCCTTTTTTCTCCAACTGAGGTCAGTAGAACAGTCCTGCCCTTCTAGCTCTCCATCCCTCTGGGCCTCCTTACTGGCAGGACAATAAAGCAGAAAGAAAAACAGTGTCCAAGTTAGTTCCTTGTATCTTGCAGTCAGCCCAAGCATCTCATCAGAATTCACCAAAAAATAGTAATTGTCCTATATAGGCCCCAGAAAAATCCTCTGATTATAATATTTTGAGATCCTACTATCATATCTGTGCCACAAATGAATGAACTCAGAAAGGCTAAGAGATGGTAGTGAGTTTGTGAATTCCAGTGCTATTCCACCCCTTCCCTGTTTTCTTAGAGTAGGCACTATTCCCTTCTCACACCAGGGAATTAGCAGCACTAATGACAGAATTTGTCACCCCTGCATGCTGAGCGTGACTCATAAAGTCAATATGGCCCGCGCAGCTGAGGAGAACAATGCGCTGTGTTCTCAGTTACGTTTATTTTGGCCACACCATCACTGGAGCCCAGAACAAGGGCAATGATGTCATGGCCATGGTCTTAATGTGTAAGTAACATATACAACACTACAAGCTCTCTGTGATCTGTTACTTCCACATTAACGTAACTTAGGGCATATATATACACACAAGTAGTTGCCAGAGCCAAGAGTAAGTCATTTGGAACAGATTATTTTATTTCAGGCTTTTAACAAGAATACTTGTCAGTCCCAACAGGCTCATTCTGGAGAGGTAGTACCTAGCTCAGCGCTGAGCTATATAATTTAGTCAAGATCTCAGCTATAAAGACAGAAGTTTGGAATGTAGAAATGGGCAGACAAGAATCCCGCTTAGAAATAACTTACATTTTTCTGACAATTAGCCATTGTTGCAAGTATTTATATTAAAAAAAAAAGAGAAAGCTCTGAGGCAAAGAAATAAATTATTTCCAGTCATTTTCAGGAAAATTTTCAGGCAAATTACTCCAAAGCTTTTTGCGCACTTGTATTTGAACAAGGCTTTTCTCCATTAGGCTCTGAGTGGAGGGGAGGTTGTTTTTTCCTTTCAAAAATGTGTTATGTGTATTAAGTGGTGTGTCAAAGGAGCCAGCACGGAGGGGGGGGTTAGAAGCTAAACATACAATGACACTGTAACCAGAGCCCAGCCAGTGGGTCCCGCAGGTGAGCTCGTAGTGACTTTAAACCACCTCACGTGTGTGCTGGTACCCATAGCTGTGGGGCTCACAGTACAGCTATTAGCAGGCACCCTTGCCCAGGGAACTGTGCAGGATTGGCAGCCCACACTGAGCTCTGAGCAGCCTATGGTGCTTTTGGTACCTGGCTCAGGTAGCCTGAACTTCGCATAGATAGGGCTACACAAGCTACTCTCTGCTTTCTGCATGGATAGCTGTGCCAGGAGTGACAGCTCACTGCTTCAGCTCTTCCCTAATGTACTGCCAGGTGGCTTGTGGGTGCCTCAGGTGACAAGGCCTGTCTGTGTCCCGTATTATGGGCCCCTTTCATCATTTGCTGGGTTAAGCCAGGATTCTTCTGGCCAGCAAAACAGGGGAAGCCCTGAGAATTCATAACACAAAATCTTATCTCAAGGGAAAAAACCCAGAGGCATGTGTGTAGAGGCTTGTTGAACTACACATTCCTGCAATACTTTCCCAATGCTGAGTACCAATGGGACAGTCACACACTTTGCTGCATGTTCCCAAAAGGCTGGAACCTTTATCTGCTGGGCAGCCTGGGGCTGGAGTGCTGCCAGTCTCCCTGGAGACCAGCTGTGGCCCCCTCGGCTCCTGTGCCTCTGCACTGGGCAGCAGATTGGCAGAAGCTGGTGCAAAGCTGCCTGTCTGATTAAATTTGTTATTTTCCAAAAGGATTTAGCTTTGTTTGTTGGTTATTACTAAAGAAAAATCCTAAGCTGGTGCTTTAACCTGTGTTAAACCTTTCATGGGGTGAAAGAATGTGGTTTCTTTGCTTCTGATTTGTAAACAGGGAGCAGAAAGCTAAGAGAAGGCAGAGAAAACAACAAAGTTTTAAAATACTATTTTTTGCTACATTTTTCTATTTTCCAAACAAAAAATATTTTAAAATTTCCTGTACTAAAAGGCTACACGTCAGTAGGGTTGCTTCTGAAAAAAGTCTGACAGCAGGTCAGCAGCCACCGTCTCAGACATGCTCCAGCTCCCACACATACCTACTCTTTTTCCAGGGATATGCTAGTCAGGCCATCCAGAAGGGTTTGTAGAATATAAAGATGACAAGAGATGATCACATATTTCATAATTCTTCCTGTATTAAAAAAAAAAAAATCAAAGGAAGCCAAATCAAATAAACCACTTATTCCAAAACAATCTTTCTGTATACAAGATTGGCTGTGGCTTAAATGAGCTTATGACTGACTGTTAGTTAAAACAATAAAATATTTTCAATTGAGAAGGTTTTAGGTCAGCAGGAACTGGTAGGCTACAGAAGATGACTGTAAATGGATAGTTTGAACACAAAAACTACATTCAAATACTATTGTAGTTGCAAAGCCAGGAAGTGCCTAAGGGAAGGGCCCTTACAAGGGTTGACATTGAAGTTTTAATTTGTCTTCTCTGAGCCATGCAATGTAGATCATTGCTTTCACAGGATTCCTTTCACAGAATTTCTGCAATTAAAAAACCAAAACAAAAACAAACAAACAAACCACAACATTTCATACTTAACTTTGTCTTTCTGCTCAGTGGATGAACCGAGATCTTCTCTAAGAATTTAAACAATCCTCTGAGAGGAGAATGACTGAAACCCCCTTTGAGGTCATGGCATTCAGCAAGATATATCTAACTGCTTCAGAAACAGCAACAAATTTGTTTTCACAGCACTAGAGTAGATATTATTTATTTTGTAAATGAGAGGCTGCCTGCTGAAAGTGCAAAGTCAAAAGATTTGTGTACTTGATGCATAATGGCGACGACTTGGATTTTCACAGTTGCGAGCATGCTGCAGCACTTTATATTCAAAGCACAAAGTCCAGATGCGGTTGCAAGTGCTCATTCCCCTTTGCAAGTCGGCTCTGTCTCTACCATTCAGGGGCTCTGACTGCAATGCCAGCTTCAATAGCTCTCACTCCTGTCACCAGAGCCCTTGCCTTCCCACCCTGGCCCTACAGTGATTCACACACACACACCCCCCCACACCCACTCATTTGTGAGCTGTGTTCTGCAAATAGGATCAGGGAATCAATAATAAAAATAACCCTTCTGGGTTTCAGAGCACAGTCTGGGACTGGAGGGTATGTCAGACATCCAGAAAGCAATGGACAGCCTTGTCACAATCACCTATAGGAAATCTGTCTCACTTGCCCAGCATTATACTGGAGCTCTGTGGCACTGACAGGAAAACCAGCCAGCTCTGCAGGGCAGCAGTCTGTCCCTTCAGTCTCATGATGATTCTTGCTCCTTCTGCAGTCCTGTTTAATCTGGTGACCACTGCCATCTCCTTTCCACAATGCATGAGACAGGGGAGTATTTCAGAGAACTGTTTTGAGGCTTTAGCAGCCATAAGTAGCCATCAGCACACTTCTCTCCTGCCTGCAGAGCAAGGGAGTGGATGGATAAACAGTAATCTGTGTGCTTTGAAGTGAAGACAGCATCATAACTCAGATGATGCTCACATGTTGCCCAAGTAACTTTAATCCTGCATTTTCTAGCTTTTTCAGCACTTGACTCCATAACCAGTACTAAGTTTTCATGCGGGGTTTTTGTGTACAATGTATGGCACATGTGGTGCTTATGGACATGGTTTAGTGGTGGACTTGGCAGTGTTAGGTTAATGGCTGGACTTGATCTTAGCCGTCTTTTCCAAACTGAATGATTCTATATGTCCTCATTTAAAGTAACCTGGAGTACAAGAAGCATGAGTAAGGGAGGAGACAGCTATCTGGAGAATGACAAAGACTGGAACAAATGCTTTCTCCTTGCTCTTTATGCTAGATTATTTGGAGATAAAGGAGTCTGAAATGATTGCCAGCAAAGGCTCCCCACTCCGTGAACCTGATTGTTGCTGTAAACTGCAGAACTGAACTAGCTGTTGGTTACTCGCAGAAAAGCTTCCCCATGCAAAGTGCTATTTTCTGTTGGATGTAGGATGGTTGCTATGATGTTCAGCACAGGCTCCTTCCTAACCCATGACCACAGCAAATATGGGAATCAGTGCCTCTGTTGCACACACAGAGCATGGATGACAGGCTTTGCTCCATGTCACTGCCTAGCAAAATCTGGTTTTTTCCCTCTTGTAAGCAGAAATACATAAAAGAAATGACACTTCCTCTTCAGTGTTGCTATCAGTAGGGTTATCTGGGAAATGCCATTGCAGATAACAGATCTTTACAGAGGTCTGTCTAGCTCCCACCAGCAGGACCCAGTCCCAGACACAAGCTGGAGAAGCCTCAAAGCCTTTTTGACATCTGCATGGTACATGGGATAGCCTCATGTCCCCCATTTCCTTTCCTGATACCATTTCAGCAGAGCATGGGACAGCAGCATCATCCACTTTGCCTATATTCCTGTGCACTGAGGTAGCTTCAACAACTCCTTGTATCAGCTTTAGTGAAGATCTGTTTAGCTAGAGTGGCACACAGCCAGCTACCAGAGGGGTCAAAATCTTGCACAGAAAGACCAGCTGTTGTGAAGTTCACTAAAATAACAGACTCAAATTTCAGCTGGCTCATCCTTACAATCACCTTTTCTGTGTTGTTTTTTTTTTCTTTTATTGTATCTGATCCAAGATCCTCATTCTCAGTTTTTAGGTTCAGAATATCTCTGCCTTCCTGCTTCCAGTAGTACCCCATCTACTTTTGTTTTAAGTATCTGCTGAGGCTTACACTTTTCTCTTTGTGCTTTGCTGCTTCCTTCTCTGCCATTCCGGAATCTATGGGACGGACTTAGACACAGACAAATAACTATCCTGAGGGTCTCATGCAGCAGAAAGTCATTGTGGGGCACACTGTACTGAGGCAAAGTGACAGTAACCCTCTTTCTGAAGATTATCAGCAGTTAGCAGAGGGAGTGCACATCCAAGGTAAAACAGCAACATACCAATCCCACTTATTGTGAGCCATACCACTTCCTCAAGAAAATAATGTTATTGGGTGAAAGCTGCATCATTAAAGATGTATTATCATACATGAAAGATTTTTCATACTTCTGCCTCAAACAGGCCACTCATTTCTCATACAATATGCAGTCTTCTCATTCTCTTTTCAGAGGCTCCTTAAAAGCCCTGGCCGACAGTTTTCCACAGTTTGAGATGCCATGCCCTTAGCTCAGATTTTCTTGTTATTACATCTGTCATTACAGTCTGCAAGATACTGAAAAGCAAGCTTGATACCTGGGTTTTCTGTAATGACCTCTCCATAGACATTTTGGTGTTAATAACCATAAAGATAATAATGCAAATAGCAGGAGTAATGATAACTATAAGGTGAGTGGTAAAATTACTCTTGAAATCAGCCTTAAATTTGAACAAAATGTGGTAATATCCCTTCTGGAGAAGCCAGAAGCACTCTCCTCTTGCAGGATGAAAGGAGCTAAGGAATGTGCTGGCTGGCATTGAATCCCTGTCCTCTTGGGCCTTTAATGGGTTTCCTGCTCCTGAAGGTTCAAAGAGCAATTACAGTCTCTAGCAAAAGTACAGCAAATGGAAAACAGATTCTCTGGCTCTCACTAAAATGCCAAGAAAATAAGTAACCAAAAGATGGAGGACTCAAAGTCACTTCACTGCAGCAGTTTACTGAGCTGAAGGGAAGTTTACCTCCATTCACCCCCAAGGCCAGAGGAAGTCCCTACCAAGGGAGGTGGGTGGTGGGAACCCAGTTCGAAAGCTGTGTGCCCACCCATCTCCCTGGTGAGGCTTTTGTTAGAGGAGAGGGATGATACCAGATTGCTGGAAACTGTCTCTGAGCTGCAGCTCCTTCACCTCTTTGTCAGGGTGTTATTTTTGTGCCTTTGAATTGCCTGCCAGAGAGGAACAAGAGCAAGGTTTGGGGACATGTCAGGGCAGCAAAGGCAGGACAGCTCCATTCACTGCAGCAAGTCATCATATATATGGAGGTATATATCCAGTACAAGGCTGGATAAGCAGAGATAGGGGGTAACAGAGGAACCAGCCTTGGCTATCACCAGCTGTGGTTATCACTAGCCCAACAGTGAAGGCACTTGTTGCCTCATCCAGGCCAAACAGCCACCTGCCTGGTGCAGAGGAAAGGCAGTTGTGAAGACAAGTGATGGAATATAGAGAAAAAAGCACTCAAACCCAGGACAATCCATCCAGAGAGCTGCTGGATGTATGTAGCTCAGGAAGTTAATACATCAAGAGAGGCTAGAGACATGAGTTCTGTGAGCTTCACACTCATCTCCTGTGAAGACCTACATGGCCGCACAAGACAGGCTCCAACAGGGCAGAGCCACCCTGGCATTTCCTCAAGGGGGCTATGTAGCCATGCACTTAAGGTGAAAAATGAAATCTACAGGTACAGCAGGGCTGTATTTAGAACCAGAAGAACACCTTTTTTTTTCAGATCAGGGCTTTGATATAATACAAAGTATGTATAGTTCAGGGTTAATGAATGGAAGTTAATACATGTTCTGTATAAAAGGCAGCTTTGCATAGTTCTCTCTTATACTTGGCTCTAGGAAATACACTCACATGGTCAGCAACTCCTGCAGCATTAACATACCATGGCACTGGTGTGTTGTGAGATAGGTTTCTTTTCCCTTTCGGAGCTATTGCTTTACCAGTAGGTTTCTTAATTGGTATTCAATAAACTATGCCATACAGGGGAAAATGAATTAGCCTGTCTAGAGTGAAAAGCCCTTCAAGTTGCTTTGCATCATGTTTCACTTCCACCTCAGATTACTTGAGATTAAATCCTACTGTGGGATGGCAGGGAGAAATAACTAATACCTCTGAGCATCACCAATAATACCAACTTTGTGCCCAAACAAGGATGTTCAGTATCCAGTGACAGTACAAGTAGGTCACCCAGCCAGCTTAGCAACTGGAGGAACTTCTCCATTAGAACTTAAATTCTGGCACTGTTCTGTTATACCACACATGTCCGGGATGTAGCTCAGCCCTGCAGTTTCTCAGGTGTAGAGAGGAAACTATATCCTCATAATTAGACAGTTGTGATGAAATAATTGCCAGGGATTTCTTGGTCATCTTATATTACAAATTGATGCTTCCTCTAGTTTTCCTTACTGTCTACAGAGGAAGAAGGAATCCATTCTCTCCTAAACCATATGGATGTGTAATTCCCTTTAACCTAACAGGAACCAAAGAGAAATTGAATGCTAAAGAGGACTGGTGAGGAATGGATGAATGAACAAAAGGCCCTCTTATAAAAGCTCTGACCTGGATGTGCGGGGTAGTTTTCATCTCTGACCTCCTGCTTGAGGAGATTCTTTGGCCAGGAGAAATACGGACTACAGACAGAGAATTTGGATATGAAATACCCAAATCTGGACCCAGATACATTTGGGTAGGGGAATATTTTTTGTTTGGTCCCACTTTTTCACACCAGGATGAAGCACTTGCAGTCAAAGCAAACTTAAAGATTATTTAATTTGTTCAGCTTTTGACTTAACGTGTTTGGACAACATAAGGTGAAAGTGGTCTTTTCCTACTGCAGTTTGTTTGGGTCTGTAGACATTAGCTACCAATATCAGCTCACTGTTTCTCTACCCCAGGCCTCATCCCTTCTCCTTAAACTGCACAATCAATCTAAATTTCAGTTTCTCTAGGTAAGGAAAGAAACAAAGGCAGAACGGAAAGGGAAAGGTAATGGTTTTGGAGCTTCCAGTAAAACAGAGCCACACTATCTTCCATAAAAGCCTAATTCCTGTTTGAACATGGTTTTTCTTTTATCAGTGCCATACTGTTGCATATAGTCTTTTTGAGGAATCTCTATGAATGAATTTAGGAAACAATATCCCCAGTGCTGCTTTAGAGATGTCTAGAAATGGTAAAGCTCTGCTATCTTCTGGGCTCTTCAGTGCCAAGGAACAAAGGACCTCTAGGTGGGTTCAAAATCAGCTCAACCATGAGACTGAAAAGGTAGTGATGATCAAAGGCTTAGAGTCTGCTCACAGCTAGTAATAAATGGTGTACACAAGAGGTTGATTCTGTGATCCATATACTTCAGTCTTCAACAACAACCTGGGTAACACAGAAGTGCATCCTCACCATATCATTGGAAGATGCAACATTATGACAACTGACTGACACAACAAATGACATTTTCAACTGAGAGGGACCTCAAACACCTAAGGATTGTACCTCAAGAAGTCCAGCAGAGAGCAATGCAAAGTTCTCCACCTGAGCTGGAATGTCTCCCTGCCTCCCCTCCATGCTGGGAGCGAACTGGCTGAGATACTTAAAATCAGGAGGTTAAAATAGATTTCAGGCTGAACGAGTTGCTAGTGCGTTGTCACCATAAGGCAGGGGTGTTCTGCACTACATTAGGAGAAGCATGGCTGGCAGATCTAGAAAAGTTAATGTTCTGTGGTGCCTGGCACTGATGAGGCTGCATATGACATGCTGTCCAGTCTGGAACCTGTCCATTGCAGAGGGATGGGAAGAAAGTGGAGTGTCCAGCAGAAGTCTACCACAATGGTCAGAGGCTGGGAGCACACGATCAGCAAGGGTATGTTGAGGCATCTTGGCTTGTTTAGGCAGGTGAAGGGAACGCTAATCTAATAGCCTGGCAACTGTCTGAAGGGTAGTCACAAACATAACAGAGCCATGTTTTCCTCAGTATCATCAGATGATACAACATGGAACAAGAGCCACAAATTTTGCCCAGGCACATTTTGCTGGACGTTAAGAAAAAAATTCTTATAAAGGTGGTGCAGCATTGAAACAGGCCACAGAGGTCAGAGAATATCCATTTTAGGCAATTCTCAGGACTCACCTATTCAGAATGAAGGCTGACCTGATGATGTGCTGGCAATACAACTTCTGTGAATAAGTGGGTGGATTAGATGATTTCTACAGCTGTTCCAATCACAATATCTATTGTTCTGTGATTCTTTACAGTCACTACTCAGTAAATTTGACAAGGGGATTTCCCAAAGTTCACTGCCCAGATAGACTTATTTCCTAGCACAGACTTACATCATTGCATGCCTGACAGCTATTTTTCCTCTAAAATATGGTGAAGTGTTATATGCTCATGTCCAGCAACGTGATTTTCATTTGTTTTTCTGGCTGTAAGTTGACCACTGATCATATCTACGTAGAACTTGAGTTTGAGATGTGTGTTCATCAGACTAATATCAGATCAGCTGCACAATCAACCTCTTCTCTAATCTGTCCTCAGTCAGAGAGCACCTCGCCAGGCAGTAACATGGGATTTGAAAAGCTGACACTTAAGCCAGGTCTTGAGAGCAAGCTCAGACCATTTTAGATGCTCAGAGACACCTTTGGGATTTTTCTCCTTGGTTCTGAGAAGCTTTAAAGATATTTTCTCCACAATAAGGAGATGTTGTCCCAAAAATCCTGAAGCAAAAGTTAATTGGCTTCAAATATATTGGCGTCTAAAAATACGCTGAAAGCCCATGCCTGTGTCCTAGATATATATATCATATCTATGCAACAAAATGCACTTATTCAGGTGACAGCAATACAAGAATCATTCCTTTGCTCTGACAGTTAAAATGTTAATGCTGGTCCTCTTTCACCATTCTAGTCTCTTCATCACAGAGTAGCATCCTGTGAGAATCCTGGCTACCTACACAGAACAACAATGAACATCCAAACAGTCTCTAAATGTGGTAACAGCAGTCCACAATTTGGTCAATGACCCTTCAGCTGAAAAGGCTGAGGTACCAGAGAAAAACCCAAACTTAGAGTGTTGCACTTCTACAAAGAATGCGATAGTTTTACTCCACTGTTTACGACTGATGAATCACAAGGACTCAGAGAACTGCTAGTTAATTTGTAATAGTATTTGTGAATCAGAAGAGGGACAGTCTTGTGGTTATGGCTGGACTGACATTCAGGATGTCTGGGTTCAATTCCTAGTCTAGCAAAGATTTTCCTTTGTAAGCTTTGGCAGGTTGCTTAGTATCTCATCCTCAGTTCATTGCCTACAATTTTTTTCCTTTCTTTGACTTCTTGGCTGTCTGATCTGTTTTAGTTCTGAACTATTTCTGCAGTTTCTGACATCCAGGAAAGTACAGAGTAACATGTATGATGTAACAAATTATGCTTTGAGCTGCAAATACCTCTAAAACAGCCCAAAGGCTGGATATGTTCGTTTCAAACAGCTAACAAACAAGTATTTGAAGAAACCAGCCTGGACAAGTGAATGGTTAGCAAACACAGAAACTACATTTAAAAGTAGTTGTTTATAATGAATTCAGTTAAATGCCTGTTTCTACTATTACTTTTGAAACCAGTACCACACAGACGTATTTACTACCATTTCATGCAAACCCATTTTAAATGATGGTACAGGTTTCCATTAGTATTTCTATCACCTGGACTGTAGTAAAAAACCCCAAGGATGAGTTTTTTCTGATCATCAAATGTGAAGCAGGAATTTTATGTCTGACATTTTAAAATATTCTTTACAAATTGCAACATTCAAGTGGTTATCAGTGATGTCTCCCAGGGCTGATACCTCCAACTTTCAACATAGAAAATAGTTTTAAAATTGAGCCTACTGCTGATTAGGTTGTTTTCCAGCCTGAAATTTTCAGAGGTTGATTGAAATGTCAAGAAGATACAAAACCAAATGCGGACATAATTATCTCTATCTTACTGCCTCATTTCAGAAGAACTCTTTTGGCACCAGTAGGTCTAGATTTAAAGAAATAAAATCAAGAATAAGCAGGTAACATTTTATTCATTTGGCTTTTTGGACCTTTCGACTGGAAGCACACAGATCCCAGGGTATTAGAACTAAAACTTATTCTTTATTCTACCAGCAGAGTTCTATGCCCTTACAGACATGTTAAAAGCTGTTCCCAAAAAATACTAAAGCACAAATATATATACACAACAGGGATTTAATTCATAAATAATGCCAGACTTATTTGCATGCCTGAAATCAAAGAGAGAAGGTGGATATCTACAGAAGTGGGTACAAAGATGCCAAGGGAAAGACTGACAAAGAAAAGCTTCTGATTTCTTAACAGAAATGCAATAATCAGGGTAAAATCTGTGATACAAGGCATATGAGTTTTTCATGCTAAGCAAGAAAAGGCAGTCCAGCAGTGCAGTCAGGTGAACCCTCATCGAAAACAATCTTTGTGCGTGCCAGGCATCTTTCATTCTGAACTCAGTGAAGTTGTAGGTTGGAGTTAGTGGGACAATGTCTGTTCTGGGAAACAGCATGAGCTGGAAAGTCCTTCTACATTGCTAAAGGACACCAAAACCAGACAACGCAATGGAGCTTTGCCCTCTACAGAAGATAATAGTGACTGAGTGAAAAACAGCTGTGTATGTGTTAGCACTGCCGGCAACATGGAGAAGGACACTGTGCCATGCACTTGTCCTAACAGTGGTCACTGTGCCCTGCAAATTGTGGCTCTTCATTATATACAACTCTGAATGGAGTACTGCTACCAAATTCACATAACCCTGCCTGTGTAGTTATAAACCACAAATTCTGAGGGACAAAGGATCAAGCCCCTAAGGAACTTTTTCAAAATTAGAGGTAGGAGGTGATAGATTCAATGAGTTTCCCAAGATTTGCTGTAGTAGGGTGAGGAAGGCTTACAGAGGTTTTGGTCAAGCACGTTGAAGTCTGAAAAAGCCTGGCGATAACAGGGCCTCTACAGTTTTCCAAAATCTCTGAGGTCCTATCAGCTGGCCACTCTTCTACATCATACAAGTTGAGGAGAACTTTTGCCCCTGAAGCCTCCGAAAGCCATTAAGAAAGTAAATATTCCCTGAAAGTACCAATTCTCCCCTTTGTTCAGTTATATTCAGAAATGAAGCAGAGTCTCACAGCAAAGAATCAGTTTGAAGAGAAGCTACGGTTGTATAATCCTCCTGCATGATTCTAGGCTGGCAGCAAAATGGTACAGCTCTGTTTCTAAGGCTCTAACAAACACCAGCTGAATCTCCCACCTCAAAACATGGGAAAACAAGAACTGATGGGTTCATTTGAGAGCTCAGCCTCCTTGCTGCCATATGGTGCATCTAATGACTTACCAAAACAGCACATTGTTGGAGAAAGGGAAGACAGTAAAAATAAACAAAATAATGTACTATAAGAACAATGAGGTGTAAGGGCTAGATTCATCAATTAGACCTTTCCTATAACACAGTCATAATTTCAAGCCCTCTCAGTTTTTGGTAGAGCAGCTGCTAGTGCTGATTTACTGACAAATGCTTGCAGTTTCTGCTGACCTGTGCCTGAGACTGCAAGGATAGCAAGGCATGACCCCAGCTTCATCAGACCACACAGCATGTCCAATCCACTAATACAAGTCACTCTTAGCCCATTAACCATGCCTACAGTTTACTGCGTCTGGCCACCTGCATTGACGTTGTCAGCCACTTCTATTCTTCAGCAACACCTGTGTTTTAACATGTTTAAGAACATGCACAGCTTAGACACACACACACATACTTCATTCTGTCCAAAAAAAAAGTGGGTTTTTTAAACAATATATTCTAATCCATCTTTCAGACTAGATTTTTGCTTCCCAAAAGTACCAACTATTGACTAAGATGAGGGTATTCAAACTCCTCCTGTGCACGTTTAGGTACCACTGGTTTGCCCAGCTTATGACACACAATTAAAACTACCATAACCCCCCCTTTACATTAAAAACTTTTTTTTTTTAGCTACTCTCATGATAAAACCTAATGTGCCAGCTGAACAGACTCAAGCCTACCCATTAGTCCCTTTCAGTCACTTCCCAAGGTGGTGAGGAGGGACACTGTCCTCTTCTCAGCAGATGGACTGCCATCCCCTTCAAACTCGAGCTATTGAACTCACAACTGAAAGCCTGCTTCTGGAGTTAAAAGCTGGCCAGTGTTGGTATTACTTACATTGTCTATAAATCAAAGTGAACTTCTTCCTGTTAATCTCCATCACGGATGCCAATGACGGTGGTTACGCTACATGACATTTACTTGCTGGGAAACGGGAAGAGGACACACACATGCAGCCTCTTCGCAAAGCTTTTCCATAGCTTCTGTGCTTGTGCCAGCTTCTGAAAACCACTCACCAAGGCCAGCTTCAAGCATAAGACCTTACTTCCGTCCTTCCCAGGATGACCATTTTTATTCCCCACTTGATTTTGCAGATATTGGAATGTCATAGAAGACAATCAGATAAAGTAGACAGCAAAGATGGGGAATAGCCTCACCCGGCTCCTGATGAGTCACCAGAAATCAGTCTTTGTCAAAGAAGCATTGTTTTGATCCAGACTGTGAAATAAACTGTGGCAGTCTGGTCAGGGCCAGGCCTTCATCCTGCCTTGAATGTAAGCATGCATGAGGCTTCTTTTACCACATGTTTTGGGAAGCGTCAACAGTTCTTGGCAAGCAACAGGAAAGAGATGACTGAAAGGCTGCTGGCATGCTCCTTAAGCTGATGTCATCTTACAATCAGACTAGAGCTCTGGGTACCACACACTTAGTCACACATACACACAGCTACCAGTCACCAAATTTTTGTTATGGCTAAAATAATTAAATTAGCTATTTTTGGCTGGAGAGTTCTCCTTCCCTCTCAGAACTGTTACATTACTTTCCTGCTCCAGTTGGCAAGGCAACTGCTCCCTCTGGAGCACCCACCATCCAAACATAAGTCTGTCAGGGAGCAGCAAAAGCAGGGCTGCTCAAGGGAGCACCTTGATAGCCAGGTCTCAGCTCAACAGTACCAGAGATGAGCAGAACACACACAGAGATGGTGGCCAGGTCCAACCAAAAGTTCAGGTCAAAATGCAGTATAATGGTGATGAGACAGGCCTGAGGTCAAACCAGGAAGTCAATCAGCAGGTCAGGAATACAATCAGGTGCAGTGATCACAAGGTGGGTCCATAGTGACAAAAATCAACCCAGGAAGCCAATCCATAGGTTGAGGGCCAGCTCAACAGGCTTCATAATCAAACTGGAGCAGGGCTGTGGCCCTACAAGGGACCAGCCCTCCTCCAGTATAGCTCAAGCAAGGAATAAGTGGCCGGGGCTGAGCTTAAATAGAGCTCCTGGTCCCAAGGGTGTGTGCCCCAGGTGAGGTGTCTCAGGGTCATTAGTGAGCTCAGGGCTCTGACAAAACCAGAGGCTCCAGGTAGTCTGAAATCATTTTGTATTTACAAACTGCCTTCCAGCTGTTGCCTCCTTACCTACATGGTAACTGACCTCTCTCCTTCAACATGATACACCCTTCTTCTAGTCATACCTCCATCCCATCCCATCCCTCTCTGGGACAGTTTTTCTTCTGCAAATCCCATCTTAGAGATCCCACTGGCTTCATTCCACCATTTTCCAGTCTTTCTCTGTGATTCACATTAGACTTGCAAATGCTTAGGTATCAGTTACTGATTTTTGTAATTTCTCAATAGTGTAGGCTCAAAGGAGATACACCCAAATTTATGTCATGATGCAGTTGCATATTTTACTACATTACATTTTATTTCATACGTCTTGTGGAAGATGTATCAGCCAATAAATGGAGGAGCATTATCAGGCTGAAAATGCTATCAGTTTCTTAGGAAATGCCAGAGTCAGGGTTGATTGTCCAACTTTATTTTCTTCCCTTATGCTTATGCATCTATGTTCTAGTCCTTGATCACTGGATCACATACCAACTTTTTTTTCCACAAGTTTTCTGCATCATTTAACACCTGGTTCTGACTGAATGAGCTGTTACCTCCTCCTAAGTTTTGGTCCACTGTTCTGACACTATTCAAATGCTGTCCTGGGGTGAGAATTATTCTTTTACCCATGGGCATTTCAGTGGTTCTCATGGCTGAAGTTTCACAAACAGTAATCAGTGCACATTCAAAACATCTTTTCCAACTAAGGGGAGGTTATCAGACCCATCATCTAAATGTAAATTTGAGGTAGTAAGAGATTAAGTTCAAAAATATTGTATTTGAGTGTCTTAAGTGAGACATCTTAGATTTTAGTTTTTTCTCTGTGCAATACAATTTAGAATTTTGCATAATCATAGAGAAGACTTCAGCTGCAACCATGACTGCCTGGCACTTGGATTAGTAATGATAAGGACTGTTAGGTCGCAGAATCTGACTTCCTGTATTTTACAGACCTGTGCATACATTTCATTAAGTTATCCCTGTAATTAGTCAAGTAATTCAGGATTATCCAGAGGATAAAGCAAGTAGGTAGGAAGTCAGCTAGTCTCAATTTGAAGACCTGAAGAGATAAAGAGCTGATCATTTGCTTGGGTTGATTTTTGAGGGGCATTTAGTTACTCTCACTGTTAAAGCTTTACCCCAAATTACTCATCTGAATCTGCCTAGGTCAACTCACAGACATTGGTTCTTATGTTACTTTTCTTCACTGAATTATAAATTCTTTTTTCATCTGGTATTTATTCTTCAGGAACATATTTGTAACCTGTTCCCCAGTCACATTTCAAAAAGTTTAGTAGGCAACTCACTGATAAACATGTTCCTCATCTCTTAAATATGTCAGTTGTTCTTTTCCATGCCAATTTTTAAGACTTTGTTCTCTTTTCTGTATGCAAACTAGAGTCCAAGATGTCACTCTCCAGAGTTAATTGCAGCAGCATTGAAAAATTTTCAAGTTACTTTCCAGTGTCCAAAACTAAGAAGGCCAAAAATTGAGGGACAGAACATTAATTCCTACAGAGAACTGTGATTTAAAGGATTTTCTCAGAATTTCACTCGGACTTTTTGGCACAGTTAGGGACAGAATCCAATTCCCTAAGATGCCTCTCAGATGCCTTAACCATCAGAGTGCCTTTTCTTTTTCTGCTACTCCCTGACTCATAATTTATGCATTCTGCAACTTTTGGAAGAAATGAAGCAGGGGTCTTGCAAATAACCTTCTCCTTAAGTCTGTATTTAACCTCAGAACAGGTCTACCTGGTGGACCCTGCTGAAGGGAAACTGTGGAAAAAATAACTCCCAGTCATGTAATTAAATACTGATTCATAATGCTTATGTACAAGGAAGGAAAATGAAGTTTGTGTTTCCTAAAGTTTGTGTGCTTAACTTTTTGACCTTAATAAGGTTCTTTTCACATGATATATGGGCATGGCAAATCCTAGGCTTACCACAAATCAAACTGGAAAACAAAATTCCCTCTGGCAGCTGTATATTGGCACACGCATGACTCACCAAGGTTGGCACTTTGACCTGCACTTCATGAAGAGCAGGCATGTGTTTGCATTCATCACCTGTGACTGTATGGACATCTTTGCAAATATTTTCTGTTAGGAGAGAACTGGTAACAACCATGACATTTAAAATCCATTCTGGACTCTGAAGGGAAAAGGTCACAGTGGGGACAGGCTTTCCTTTGCCATTCCCTCCAGTTCATCTGTATGTTCATGCTGGGTCTGTCCTATCCTGGCTTCTTAGGCAAGTCCCATTCTCCTCATGTAGTTGGTTTTAATAGCTGTCCTATTCCTCCCTGTCATAAGCATCTTGCCCACTGAGTCCCGATGTTTATCACCAGTTCCACTGGCCTTGGCTGACCCATCCAGTGCCTTTATCCCCGGCTCTGTCCATGCTCTCTCCCTTCCCTGACCATACTCTGCCTACCTGCTTGTTTCTGCTCTCAGACTCCCTCCTCAGACACATGTTCAATCACAGTGCACCCCTTTGTTTCAGACTCACTCTTCAGTCCATCCCAGAATTCTGTTTGCACCCTGATCTCTGTGAGATACCTGCCTTCCATAAGATATATGTCAACACCTTGCTCTTCCTTGGTCCATATCTCCTTGCCTAGACACTCTTTGCCTTCCTCATTGCTGCACATTGGATCATGTCTCTACTAACTTTCCACATAGACTTTTGTCCCACTGGTCCCCATATTACTCTGGTGTTGTCTTCCATCCTTATTCTTATCCAGCCAGACTTTATTTCTACTTTCCCCTTCCACAGCAGTCTTCAATTCCAGTGTCATCAGCTGACTTTCCATTGCTTCCTGTAAAAATCCAGTCCTTCCTAGGGCTGGTTCTTTCTTTTCCTGAGTTTGAACCATGGCTTTCACAGGCAGTGCTCTAGCACTGATGTTGGCCCAGCATAGGGAGTGTGGAGAGCACAAAGGGACAGATCTACCAAAACAGCAGTAGCACATCCCATCAGCTTTTAGTGGCCATAAACAGGTGTCTGTCTGCATGACAACTCTTGCCATGCTGTAAATGCAGGGCAATTTACTTGCCTTTTATTGAAGGCTAGATTGCTGTGAATTACCCCATTTATGCAGAATAAGAATGAACAGGAACAATTGCTACGTATCAGTTCACACAAAGTAATATGTTTCCCTATATTTGTTTATGCGTGTTTCCACACCCACAGATTCCCTTGCTTCAGTTCAGTACCTGTGGCACCTGTAACTTGCAGGGGAAGATCTCAGTGAGTCTCTGTACTTCAGCAACCTGCTCAGCACAGACAGATATTTTGATAGGCTTGGGGTAGATCTTTGGCAAGACTGTGCTTAGCAGGTGCTAACTGCTGGCACCAGAAGTTAGAAACTTGACCATATTTGGCCAAATTTTTATAATGATGAAGAAATTCATGGATTGCTACACTTCATTGGCTTTTATTCATAGCTGGAGTTGTCAGTTTTCCAAGGAAATAGTCATGGATATTCTTCACTACAGGGAAATCAACAACTCTTCCTTTGCTTATGCATCTGAGTTTATGCAAGCAAGTGTATTTAGCCTCCTGGTTTACCTGAAATTCTCCATATAGTCTTCTTAAAGGAGGCATTCAGGGTGGAATATTCCAGCCTGAATGGTCACCAGAAGATAATGTTTTTAAAAGGTAAACCAGTATCTTATAATAAGTTATAGGCAGCTTGAATATCACCCTTCTGACAATGCTGCAGTGTTAGAGCCCACCGTGATCAGCCACAGAAACATCAGGTGGTGGCATGTCTGCATGGAACCTGCTCGTAGAAGACATTGTTAAACATATGTACCATTCAAAGTATACTTAGGTACTAAAGTATATTTAGGTACTGCAGTCTGCTGGAAACAAAGAACAAATTGTAATGGCATCTATACCAATTTCAACAGAAACATGTGATCTAAGTAATAGTAGTAGTAATAATAATAATAATAATATGCTGAGCACAAAACATTCTACATACATGGAACCCAAGACTGTTTTCAAGCATGCACTTAGAGAGATTAATATGTATTAGTCTGGCATAAAGCTGGGCTGAGTTATAGGAAACACATGTTTCTTCGTACTTGTGTTTGCACAATGGTATAAAAAGAGTCCTGACATTCTGTAGGTCTCTGGACAATTCCTCTATTGATGTGTTGTGAGTCACTGCAAACAGACCATCGTATGTTTCTGAATCACTTCCTGCTGAAGGGGTTCCTCCACTTCTTCCAGAGATTGTATGCTGGAGAGGAATTCAGTGGGCTAAACCCCTGGAGACCCATTCTAAATGCTTTCCTTTCCTTTCTGTGCAGCTGAATGACTCAGAGAGGGGATGACACCTTGAACCGATGTCACTATTCCCTTGTTGGGATGGGAGAAGCCTATGGGGAGTCTAGAAGGAAATTTAAATCTATGTTTTATTTTAAAGAGATCCCTTCTGTTTCACTTTATTTTTTGCTGTTGACATTTTAAAGTTTATAGGGTTTGTGGGGTAGGGCAATGGGTTTGGAAGTTAGAAAATGATGCTGTGATAAAATAAAGGATGTTTCAGCTGTTTTCAATATAGTTGCAATGCTTTGCCCCTCTGCCCCAAAAGTATTAAGGCTCAGGCCACAGAAATTGTCATTAGATACGTAAGTACTTCAGAGGCCTAATTAGCTTTGCAATAATTAAGACTTGTAACTAGCTTCATTGAGATTCCTGAAACATTCACAGTAACTTTTCTTAGATCTGTGTTGTTGATTTGTTGGTATTCTGATAACACAAGAGACTGCAATCTTAGCAGAATATAGCAGGTAGACCATTATAGAATTACAAGTCTTGTGTGATTTCCAATGTTCCAATAGTCCTGGTTTGCATAAAAAGTAATGTCAATAGATTGTTCTAATGCATTTTCATAAGGAAAAAAATCTGTTTTTAAGGGAAATTTTCTCCTACTATTTAAAATTCTTTTACTCTCATTTGACATTTCCACTGGAAAATACTGTCGTGCTGACATTTTTTCACAGCCATTGTGATTTACAGAAACTTTGCATTTCAAGTGCTTTTTAGTTTGCTTTTCTCGAGTTATACCAGACTGATATGTGATCCTTTGGCAAATAAGTATTGTGATGAACGTACAATCAGTTTCTAAGTAATTGCAAAATTATTTTGACTTCAAGAGATGCTTATCCTGAATGCCAGCTGATGCAGTACTTCCTCACTAAATGGTTGTAAACAGTATTCCTGAATGAGCTGCAACTCTTGTTCAGAAATTATTTAGACCTATTATATCTGAACAACATGCATTTCACTGGGGCCTGATTTTTGATCCATCAGTGCATAACATGGGCCTGTGATCACTTGCTTTTGGGAAGCCTCTTAAAAGTATAATCCTCCATATGCATCTTCACAAGCAAAAACAGACTGCCAGATATGTGTATACAGCACAGTAATATTTTCTGTTTCTGAGGTACCCCATAGAGTGGACCTTCCCAAAATGCCCATCAGTGCAAAAACACAAGCACAGTTACTGATGAGCACCTCCGTTAGTTCATTCTTCCTGTGCTCTAATCTAGGATGGAGCAGCCTGAGCCAGCTCTGATCATCCACTGCCTGAGACTTTCCTGAGCGATATAGCTGACCTTGTGATCTTCATCTTTCTGTCACTTCCAAAGATTGGATAAGTTACCGATGTTTTTGGAGACCAAATGTCCATTTGTTATGACAACTTCATGAATTCAAGGCTACAATTTCAGATCCCACTACTGCTTACAACTTGGGGGGTTTTTTGTTTGGTTTTTTTTGTTTGGTTGGTTCTTTTGTTTGTTTAGTTGGATTTTTTGGTTCATTGGTTTGGTTTCTTGGGGTTTTTTTTGCATAGATCATCTCCTTTGCTTTTATGTAGGAGTGGATGGTTCCAGGACCTCAGTTTTAAAGGTTTGTTTTACCTCATCTGTTTCTTTGTAGATGTGCCAGACTTTGGTGTCATTGGCTTTTAACCCTTTGGGCATTCTTCTTCAAATTTTTGCTGAAGGAAATCTTTGTAGCTGACAAACCGCCCATCTCCTGTACAATCCTGTAATTTAACAATGCTAAATGCAGGTCACAGTTAACTTCCTTACACCCTTTCTTTTTTCCAGTTGGGGGTTTCTTATTTTGACAATGTTTCCTACCAACCTGTTGTATTGAGTGTATATTTGGACTAGTAAAAAAATGTCTCATACTGTGTTCATCACAGACTCAGATCCACTAAACTGCAGTGCTGTGTTAGCAATTAGCTGTGCCAGTTGACTAGGTCTGGCAAAAATGGATATGATCACCTTTATGGCTATCTAGTAAGGCTGAATTTGGTACCTCATTTCTCTGACATAAAGGAATTTATGCCAGACTGCATCGGCTGTCCAACTGTTCCCATGGCATAGAAGTTTTCACTTGACTGGCCTGTGTTTTCAGTATATGTGACAAGTCTTAACAGGTTCTCTTTCCCTTGGAAGATATCCTCAAACTCCTTTTCAGTTGTTTTGATCTTCTGCCTGTTTGGTGAGTTACCTCTTTAATGAAATTAAGGGAGTGTCATGTTTTTATTCATGGCTAATTTTTTTCTCTTGATGTGATTATAAATTGTACTTCTTCCAATTTGCTAATTGCCATGAGTTTAGTCACAACTCTAATACGAATTAGCTCCCCACACTAAATCCTGAGCTTCACTTGTTTGTGGTCAATTGCCTATAGTTTTACTTTCTATGCTAACATGCCCATTCCTGGCAACACTTCAGCTTGCACCAACATCAGGTTCAAGGCACAGGCATTTCATTTGCTTTTTAGATTATAGCGCTTTAATCCTCTGCAGCACTGCTCACTGGTCCTATGACGTGTCATCTGAGAAAGCGGTGCTATTGTCCTTTTTATCCATGCTGGGCAATGTCTTGGAAAAGGATAGGAATTACTGTGGTCCTTGAAGGTTTTTCCAAATACAAGCCATTGTCATGACTACTGCATCGTATAGAGCTGTGTGCAGCTCTGTGAGGACAGCAGCTCCATGCTCAATGTGCCATTCTGCTGCCAGTTCCTTGTCTTGTAATGGCCTACATTCTCTGTGGAGTGATAGCACTGTCTGTCTTACATAGTTTTTAGTCTGAATTATGTAACATTTCAATGGCATTTCCAAAAAATATCTCTGGCTCATGCAGTAGATTTTTGACTGCTTGTTCTCAGGTCCCAGCCACATTTGCTGTTTTCTTAGAGACTTGGCTCCTCAAAATCAAGGAGCTTGACTCTTCAAATCCCTTACAATCCCAAACTCTGCTGCACTTTTCCCTGGTTATCTTACTGTTTAATGACACATGGTTCACATGTTTCATTTTTATGTGGAAGCCAGTATTCTTCAAATTCCTGTGATACAGGAATCCTGGTGAGCCTCAGATGTCAGGCTTAATTCAAAACTATTTGAAGCATCCAGTACTTCAGCACCAGCTATTGTCAAAAATAAAGCTACCTCTGACTGACATAGAAGCATTCAGCTGAAAGTCACCTACCATAATTACTCACAGTTACTGAGGGCCACATACTAGTAGTGAAGGCCAGAAGGACACAGAGTGTCCACTCTTCCACACACAGTCACTGCAGACCACTGCCCAGCATCTTAGAGCAAACCAGGCTGCTCCTTTTCCATGGCTCCCAATATTTGCTAGTAGACAACAAACCCTGTTTAAATTTTCTCGTTACCCTCCATACTCTAAGAGAGTCAACTCCAGTAAGGTGAGGGTTTCAGTGACTCCACTTATCCAAGCAGACAATTTTCTTAGCTTTTTTTTACCAGTGGGCATCAGGGTGGTTCTCAAAATCAATTCCATTCAACTAAATGCAGATATGTATCCTGTAGATGTCTATTATGCACGTGTATATTTGACCTCGTCACCACCCCTGTCTTTGTCATCAGTGGGGAGAAATTCAGGCATTACTGTGGAGCAGCTACTCTCACCCTGAGGTATGTGTCTCAAACAGTTCAGACAAATCATGCTCTGAAACCTCCACTTTATCTCCACTGATAATAAAGTTTGTCCAGAGTGGCTGCCACAGATGATATTCATAGGTTGTCTAATTCTGGGTGAGAAATAACTCACTGAAAGTGTGATAGAAGCCTGCTTTATTCAATCTCTCATTCCCAACTCTTCGGACATGAGTAACCTAAACCCAGGCCCAAGAATGGGATCTATCTAGAACTTTTAAATATCTTTAAATTTTGATCATGGAAGAAAAGTAGAGTGCAAAATGAGCAATTTCTCCTGGAAGAGATGTAGTGGCTGGAAGGATGCAGCTATCAGATTCCAGTTTGCCAAGTTTCTGCTTCAAAGAGACATAATGCTAGGAGCATCAAATGTTATTCACATTCTCTGACATTCCCTACAGACAAAAAAAGTGTGTAAAATCACCCCAATGAAAATCACGGCAGGGTTTGTTTCATATTGGCAGCAATGTTGCAGGAAGAGAGTCTTGTGCCTTTTCAGCTCTGTAGACAAAAGCCAGGGGTCTGCCAAATTTTCTAGTTTCACTTTAACTGTGGGAAAGAAGTTGCAGAAGAGACCCCAAGATAGTAAAGGCTGATCTACATACAAACCATGTAGCGGGCAGACATGCACTTGTTGAGCATGTGTTCTGCGCTGTCAGGGAGGTAGATAAGCCTTCTAGCACAGCACCGAGCTCCAGCTGATACGTTCTCATCTGCAGGGGCAGTTGCCTCAGCTGAGCGCTCTCGTTGTCAGGAGTGGTGATGTGCTGTGATCTGGGAGGGGTGTAGCTGCACACATGAGGCTGTGCTTGCATCATGTGTTGCAAGAGTGGTTACCACAAGAGCTGTTGGCTTTTGACTTTCCCCATGAAATCTGTGCTGACCAGGGCTACGTGGCACTAGGCTGGTAGGCAGCCCCTGCAAGAAGATTTCTTGTTTGCCTGTGAATGCCATCCCCATTGATCAGTTTCCAGCTGGCTTATATTGATTTAGCTTAATTCAATGCAAGTGTTTTGCATGTAGAAAAGACTCTGTGAATGTTCCCATGAGGTCTAAATCAGTTCTTCTGTCTCTCTCGCTCTTTAAATCCTATTGTCACTCATGTGTAGCTTTCCTACACTCAGTACACGCCTGTTCCTGGGGGGAGCAATTGCCAGGAACTTAATTTTAGAGAGGAATGCTCACCCTGCTGTCTGGGAATGAAGCCTGGTGTAGCAAACTTCAAAGACTAGACAGATTTGTTGCTGAGTTTAAAAGACATCTTCCCCTTGACTGGGATTTGCTATTGTATCCCTTTTGCTCTCATCTTCCCCTTCAGCATATCGGAGGACTCGTGCTTTCCAGACTCTTTCCATCTTTGGACCCTTTCAAATGCATGTGTTAGGTGCTAGCAAATTCTCAGCTCTGCCTCTTGCTCACTGAACAGCACTGAGCTGACTGAGTATGTGGTGGATTTGACAGGATCTGTGCTTAAAGAATCCATTGTTTGACTCCCTGTTTACACAGAGCCCTGGCACTCAGATAGCACAGGCCTAAAAGAAGGGTTATTTTTAATTGTAATAAACTGACACAGAAGGAGAGAGTTCTTTGCCTTCTTCCTTCACTTCACATAATAATTTTAGTCCTAGCGAAGGACTTCACACCAAATATAATAAAAGGATGAATTATTTTTCCTGCGTGCCTGTTGTTTTTCTAACAAACATATGTGTTTGTTTATTTTTAGATTATAAAATGCAATTATCGTGTTCTTGAAGTACACATGTAAAATTAAAAACATGTTGAGTCAACTTGCTACATAAGTTATGTTAATTAAACTATTCAATGGGAAGGATGTTCCTGGTTAGGTCGGTGGGATTTGGATTTTGTTCTTGGCTCTGCCATAGATTGCCTGTTTGATTCATGGCAAGTCACTTAATCTCCCAGTGTTTCTGTTCTTCATTCCCAAAATGAAAATAATTCTCCTTCATCTTCTCTGTTTTGACTATAAATGTTTGAAGCAGGGTATGTTTTGCACAGCATTTAGCATAGTATACTCTAAGTTTAATTTATAGTTGTATATATTGATAACAGGTCATCTTGTCTCCAAGAAAAAAACACCTCTGCAAGTCCTTCCCAATGCATGGATTTGCAAACAAATATACTTTCCACCACACCCAGACAGACAATGTCAGAGCTCTGTCAGATCATGCTCAAAACTGAGTTTTAATCGGTGGAAATATGCTGATCTCAGGTTTCCAAACCCTAGGCTTTTATTCTGAAAGTTAAGAACTCATCTTCAAGAAGAGCTTAGTTCTTTCATTACATCCTTAAACTTCATCTAAGCTAAGGAGTGTATGAAATCTCATCAGAAGTGAGCGTATGAAATCTCATCAGAAGTGAGCGTATGAAACCTCATCAGAAGTTTTACTACGGATCAGGTCCAGGCCTGCGTGTTAGGTAAGACAGAAACTCTGGCTTGAGCACACTTGGCCAGCACTCCTGGGAAAACTCAGTGTCATATGAATGGCTAAAGGACCTGCGTCACTCTGATGGTTTCTCCCATCTGCATTTGTCAAATAATCAGTCTCAGAATAGGCCACAGTGGGCTAGCAGGATCTAACCCCTGACTAGCCTGATAACTGTTCAGGAGCAGTGACAATTTTCTATCACAACTTGATGTATACTCATTTGTGCTGGCCATCTTTCCACTACACTCGCACACATCTGCTTTCCTGTTTATTCACCAGTTGTTGTTTTGCCTGGATGTTTGCGTTATGGTTTTGTACAATGCCTAGGGCACTGAAGACCTCAGCCCTAAGCTGGCAGCACTGGAGCACAGTTACTGGAGGAGCTGCCGTCCCAGTCAGTGCTGGCTTTAGGTGAATCATTTTCCCAGTCTGATCAACTCCGTTGAACCCTGGATCTAAGCCCTTATTTCTCCAAATCTGGGAACTTGGGCTGTATTTGGAATGAAGAGAGTGAGCAGGAGCTAACGCATGGTGGGATTACACTGTTACTTTATTACCTGACAGCACTCAGAGAGAGTGCTTTCAATGCAGTCACTATAAACCTCTCAAAAAAGACCATGATATCTGTGAGGCTTCCTTCCTTCCTGCTGCCTGTGTCTGCCCGAGCTATGTAAAGACCAGGTCAGTCCTCACATCTTTCTACCTGCACAAAGTCCCAATGCAGGCACACTTCTGTCAGCCTAAAACTCCTTTCTTCACATCTAACATGAAGTCTGTGAGCTCAGGGTGCCAGTGCTTTGACTGCCCGGCTGGCTGGGCTCAGGCTGCTATCTCTCAGAAAAGGAAGAGTAGTTTGCACTACTGCCAAAACACATGCCAGATTTTTGGCCCCACACTCCAAAGGGACTTCCACTAAATGACACACTTCCAATAGCCAACCTGGCAGCAAGGCCCATGTCCCAAGCATGACCCAAAGAGCCAAAATACCCATTGTTTGCTGGCTTGTCTGGTCATGTTCACAGAAAGGAGCTGGTGAGGATAGCAGTAGCACCAAGCTTTCTTAATGTCATCTGAAATCAGTATAAACCTCATTCATTACTAAAATTTCCTGCACAGTTTAAATCTACCCTCCTCATTGCTAGGATAAACCTGCCCAGCAGTGTTGTAAGCTGCATGCAACTCACCATGCTCATGAACAACATGATCATTCAAAAGACCTCTTTTGCTGGCTATCCCTTGGGAGAAAAGTTCTGGCCACCAGCTGACACTCCCAGGACAGATCAAACTAATGAGGCTGAAATAGAGGTCACTGAAGTTCAGAGTTGGTTCAGTTTGCACTTGGGTATTTAATTCTTCATGGCTCTGGTTCCCATCAACAAGCTGTAAGCAAAGGAGAGCAGTAGGAACCCAAGATCAGGGTGTACATGGGCATCTGCCTCCCATAATGTTCACACTGAATTAAAGCAAATAGACTCTGCTTCACCCCATTTAGCCAGCTCCCTAACAATTCACACCTATTCCATACAGCCATTTCTGTCTTCCTCCTGATTCACTGAAAAATTCTCCCTCATTCTTTCCGTAAACTCAGCATCCTGTCTTCTGCTGAAGTTACAAGCCAGATGTTAGCTTAGCCAGTGATTAATACCTTGAAAAGGTCAGCTTTGAATCTCACTGCCAAGTTCACCCACCTCTCTGGGCAACTCCTTATACATCTTCTCTTCCCTTCATAACATGCTTGGAGTTGAAAACTATTAAACTTGATATATATGCTACTTTATATCTTGAAAGCACATTAAAGATAATCATGGGTGTTGGAAAATGTTTTGAGGCTGTGCTTGGAGAAGAAGGACCTGTTTAATTCCCTTCTACCTGAATTGCTTGTAGCTCTGAAACGCTGATCTCTGGCTGTCTGTCTAGTCCTGTGTACCACCTAACCACCTCTTGAAACAGCCCAGTGAATCTAAGGAAGTAAATTCAATATAATTAATGTCATCTATTGGTGAGGACACAGAAGGTTCACATCAAATTTTACAAACTGAAGGGTCCTCATTCTCCCTCGGTCCTAAGCCAGACTTTTTAAGTCTGGACAAGTAGTCTCACCATGTTAAAGCTCACAGATGAAAGCTGTCTTTGTCACATAATGCACATCTTAGCTTGTCCCAGTTCTGTCTGGGCTTCTACGTGTGCAGTGTCACCAAAGAAGCTCTGCTCTGCATCAATAAATGTGAAGTAAGCCTTTTGATGGGTAATATTTTATGGAATTTGATCTTGGAGCCTCTCACATGGAGAAATACAGTTAGGAGCAGGCAGATTTTGCCTGAGAGTGTTTTTGTTTTCTTGTTTCTTTTGAAGTAAAAGAGGAAATGTGGGAACCATTTCTAAATTGCCCATGCTCCAGAGTGACAGAAGAAACCCAGAAACAGATAAAGACCAACAGCTGGAACACATTGTGGTACAAGGAAGCAATTAGCTTATGGCATAAAAGAATGAAATCACATATAGAAGTGATTTGTGTCTCCCAGCATTACCTTGGCAACCTGGAAACTTTAGGGCAAACAAGGCCCATAGTCCCAGGCCAGTGCTGGTGTGGCAGAGATGTGCCACCCTAGAGGGAAGAGTCCCAGCCTTTCCTCAATGGTCTCATCTGAGACCTCACAGATGTGTGGGAAGAGACCAGAGGGAGGAAGGGGTCAGCGGCTTCCTCCTCTCTCTGAGCTTTCCCAGCACTGCTCTAAATTCCTGGAGAAGCTTGCTTCTCCCTGCTGCGAGGACACTTCGAGGCAGCTTTGGTCCATGTCCCCCTGAGACGTTGCATCATAAGCTGGGTGACTGGCTGCATACTCTCAGCTGTGCTCCCTACTCTGAACTGGCCTCAGCTTTGGGCATGAAACGACATCCTCACAGGATTGCTTAAAAGTTACATCATCAAACAATAAAACTGTGAAAATACTTCAGGGTGGGAGAGGAATCTGAGATAAACATTCTTTACCAGATATTGCCAAAGAAACCATCGCCTCATCACAATGAATGAGCTAACTCCAATTGCCTTCAGTGCACCCAGGGCTTCAGTCTTTATGTGTGTGATGCCATGCTGACACAGTGATGAGCTCAGGATAGCATTATCCGCATGAAGTCAGATGGCTGAATTGATGAATGCAATCAAATTTCCTGCCCCGGTTACAGTTTTACCATCCGAAGCCTCAATTTAATCAGTGGTTGTACTCATAGTGAGATTCGTTTCAGGAGGGATTCCATTTACCACTACCAGTTTCTGAGAGCTGGTTAATCCTTTCACGGGGCAGGGTTCGCAGATCATGCCTCATAAACTCCCTCTGTGAGGGTTTAGGAAGAAAGGACAGGATTTGTTGTAAGTGCTCTTGGAAGCGTGTCTTCACAGCAGGCACAGATACCCAACCAGATGGCTTCACTCCATTAACTTCTCACAGGTGGAGACCAAGGTCCAAAAATACACAATGGCCAGATTCATGTAGCCTAACCCCATTCTCCCTCCCTAGAAAGGCCTGGGAACAGAAACACCCAAACTGTCCCTGCATAAGCCATCTACATGTGGCTTTTTTGCCGCACTCATCCAGCCCTGCGTTTTCCACCTTCAAACTGGTGAGCCTGCATCATGATACGCTTCGTGAGCCTATCAGCCCAGAGGATCTCTGTGCAGTGTTCCACTGTGTGGACTGGACGTGCTCGCTCTGGTCCCACTGAGGTTATGGAAAAATTCACTGTGTGCAAAGGGTCACAGCAGCATTTGTGCTTTTGGGAACTCCAAGGACTATTGCTAGCCTTGTGTGATGCAGGATCAGTTTAAAACAACTTCACTTAGAGCACTCCATGGAAATCCCCTGCCAGTCACTCTCCTCACGTGCTTTTTGTTCTGAGAATCAACAGGCCTCAAAGCGCGGTCTCAGAAGAGGCCACATCTGTACAGAGTTTGCTTTCATCCCCACAAGGGTTCCCAAACAATGCCAGTGCCAGCCGGAGGTTTGCTGAATGGTATGAGAACCAAAGGCTTTCTTTGCTTTCTGTTCATCCATTAAAACTTTGTGAGTCAAAATTAAGGGGACAGGAGTGGGAGCTTTAGGAGGCTGTGGTTTCTCACAAATGCCTAAAGCTAAGTACTAATGAGAAAGTTTAAAAAAAAAAGTCTGCAAGCCATCACCACAGCAATGCCACAACTAGAGACAAATCCAGTGTGTGCTGCTTTACATTTATGATGCAGACAAACTAATTTATCTAATTAGGGCTGTCTACAAAATGAATATGAAATAATACTGTCCTCAAGGCCCAGTATCACAGATTCTTGCTACTGAAATCCAAATGTGCACAGACACATAGCATGGACACCTGCTACCCTCTGAGCATGGAATTAGCCAAACCACATCAGCATGGGAAGTTTTGAATATTTTCTGCATTGTCCCACCCACAACTGATGGGTGAAAACCACTCAGATAAGAAGCCCACAAGGGTAAATGTATACAAAACTGTCTTTGATTTCAGAATTTAAGAAACAAAACCAAGAAAAAATGAGAAGTCCATTTGGCTTCTCCCATTTGAAACTAAGATTTATTTTACAGGTTTTGAGTAATCCTAAACAGATTAAGGCATGATTTAGCTTCTTTGAGAGAGCTAATTTTCTATGTCAGCGCAAAGATTTGTTGCTATTGTTGTTCAAGAGGCACCCCTGAAGTTTGGTCTGTGTATTTTGATAGCAACTGTTTGTGTAGCACAGAAGCTCAGCTGAGAAGTTCAGTTGCTGCATTACTGAGGTGCTGGCACTATCTCCATGAGAATTAAAGCCAGGACCACAATGAAAGACTTCAGCAACTAGTTTTGAACAATAATTTAATGGCACGAAGCTCGATGGGAAGAAAAGAGGTAGAATTGAATTTAAGAAACCAGTCTTTAAAGAAACCCATCTTTCCAGACTAGTTTCAGACTTTGACTGTGCCTGGTACTGCCCTAGCCAGAGTACCCGGCACGAGCTCCTCCAGTGAGCGCAGTGCCCTTCTTTCAGGCACATGCTTAGTTACCTCCATGTGGGTCTGTTCCCACATTCTGAAATCCCACGTGGATCCCACAACAGCCTCAGTACTGTGCCTGGGAAAAAAACAAATACCTTCCTATACTGGGTGTGGACCAACTCACATTTGTCTCTTTTATCCCAGAGAAATGGAGATATTGCCTCACAGATGAAATCAGCTCAGGTCTCCACCTCTTTCCAGTAAAGGGCGAACCCTTTCTCTCTAGACAAAACAGAAGGAGTGGGCTCACAGAGACCACAGCATCCTTTGCCACTCCAGGCTTGCCCAAAGTAAAGAAGAGGGTCTATGTGTGACTCCAAAAGGAATTTCTCTGCTTCCTGCTTCTCGCCATTCCTGGCTGTTGCAGCCTGCGGTACAGCAGTGTGTGTGCTCAGCAGGGGAAAAATGCTGCTGACCGAGGTGGTGGCTGCGAGATGAAAAAGGCTGATTCACACAGTGGTTTCTTGTGTCTTCCCCTGAATGCTTTCACTTCAGGAGCCCCTTCCTCCTTACAGCTGGAAAAGGTGTAAACAGAAGCCAGTTCCAGCTGAAAATAACTCTGTCTGTGTCCTGTGTGGAGCCTGCTTGATTTCCCTACTGCTTTTGACTTCTAATATCAAACTGGGTTGCCTCTCAGCACTTAGATCACAGACAAATAGGAGCACAGGTCACGCACAGTTTCTTCCACTTCAATGGAAGCTCTAGTGGCTTTAGCAAACTGGTGGAGCTGGGGTATGTCTTATCTCATGGAATGACCCACAAGAGGGAGACAAATATCCATGTGGTGCCATTGCGGGCTCATGCCCTTGGAGCTTAGGTAGGAAAAGGTATTCTTCAGCTCTTGAGGAGTTTCAAGGTTTCAGATAGTTTCCTAACCCAAAGCTGAAATCTCAAATATCCCCAAGAATGAAATACAGAGAAAAAAAATGAATGTCAGAAAAACTTCCCCCTTGCAGTTTGAAAGTATTACATGTCCCATTTGGATTAAGGAAAAAACACGTTAATTAGTGCTTATTTAATTAGTGCTCACTGAAATCGAATTATTGAAACATGACACTTCCACCTTTGAAAATACAAAATTTGCACCTTTGGATCTCATTTTCTGCCCCAAGCAATTGCTGAATTTGGAGAGATGGTGAAAAACAGCCCTTCCTACAGTTTTTGGCTCCTACCAAAACCATGTAATTTGAAAGTTCCTAAGAAGTCTCAAGAGACACAGAGCTAATTCAAACATAGGATACAATGGCTGCCTTTCATGTCCTCAATGTTTCTGACATGAGCCAAAAATCAGTCTGGATAAACAGAGAAGATTTTTATCTGGAGAAAGAAGATTGAAACTGTGAACTACAAGAATGAGGATGTAGGNCCCCCGACCCGCTCTAGGCACCTACAAAAGGTGCCACAACAAATTCAAGGTTCAGATGAGCTACTGCATGTGCAGCCCTTGGAGGCTACAAATCCATGGAATAGGGCTTTGGAGACACTCCCCACATTTATGTTCCACAGCACAAAAAATAGGGGATGTGTATCTCAATGCCAGGCCACATTAGCAAAGTATTTGAATTCCTCCATGAGCCTAAGGGCTCAAAATGCTGAAAATAAGATCAGGCTGTAAAACAGAACAAACTGAGCCCATAGCACAAACATTTCCCATGTGAGGTAATACCTGACTTTCCAGGTCAGCAGACAGAAGAAATGTGGTGTAAATATCTGTGGCTGTAGGCCAAAAAAGCACCCACTATAAATTCAGTCTGAAAAAGGTAGTCAGTGGAAATTATCCTACAGGAATGGTATGACATATGGCTGCATGTGATAGACCATTTATCTGTGCAACCAAAATGAAACACTAATGGGAGAGTGTATAAAGATAGGGCATAATGTGAGATGAGAGCTACTCTCCTGCACGACGCTGTGAGACAGATTCAGGCTACATTAATAGTAGCAAACTCTACAGTGTCAGGCTCATCCTCTGGCAACTCTGGCATGATCCAACCACAGCTACGCTATCAACCTCTTCTAGTCTTCAGGGTATCCTGTGGGGCATGTCTGCAGACTTATGCTGGTTCCATGTTGTGCTTGGGAACTGTTTGGCTGAAAGCTCTTCGTCTTGAGCCAGAATACGCTAGAGATTGGTCTAACAATTTAACAGTATAGGCAAATCAGGGCCATTGTCCTTGCTATGTCTTTGTTCTATTCACTAGTAGAGACGCAACCTGACATACCAGCTGCAGGGTGACACTTCCCATATTGCTCATTCTTCTTCATGTCCAAAGTCCCTCCTGAAGCATTATCAAGATTATTAGCTGTGCTTTTAAAGAAGTATAGAAATAAAATGGATCTTTCAAAGAAGTCCAAGTGTGACTGCCTGATTCTCTGGCCTGCTATTTCTATAGCTTTCAGTGCTAAAGAATGGCAAGAAGGAAGGAGGAAGCAATCCATTGCCAACTTTCAGAAGCCCAGAGGGTACTTCAAATATTCCAGTATCCCATTCCCTGTACCAGACAGCATCCATGGCTCACTGCTTGTGGCCCTCTTCTTGCCAGCATCTGACACAGCCATGCCAGCCAAATCTGCACAGCATCATTGGCAGTTACAACAGCATGAGTTTTGCAAGAAAACTTCAGAGCCATTTCTGTGTCAGAAAGATATTTCTCAATGAATATACTAATAAGCCCAGGACCTGCTTCTTATTTTACACTGACATAACTGTACCACTCTCAAATGTGGTACAGAAGGTTGTGAAATCATGACTGAGCCCTTGGAGTCATGCGTGAGCCTCCCAGCTTCACAGCCAGGGCACATGGCTTCACTTCATGTAAAAGTTGGGATAAGAACCATATTGACTCTGTCCTTTGGTGACAGGAAAGTACCTGCAGCAGACCACATGGTGAGATTAGAGACCAGAAGTAACAGGGGAATGATTAACTTCAGTGAGACTTGATTACTCCCACAGTGCCTGTTGCTGAAGATTGTTTTCCACAAGTTTAGGGAAGTTCTGTTCTCTCCAAAGAACCCCTATGCTGCTCATTTTGAAATTAGTGGGAATTCAGAGTCCTCTCAGAAGAAGAGATAGTCAAGCTTGCCAAGTGAAGAGAGATCTGTCAGCCAGCATCTTGCGAACGTTAAGGATTCTTGGAAGAGCAATGACTTTGAAGACTTCAGCATAAACTCATAAAGTATTTATTTCCCATCTGTATCCCTCTTATATATTTTACTATAGTTTATATCTCGTTTTTCCAAAGGTAATATATTAAAAGAATATTCGTAAAAAATTCTCCACTCTGCTAACAATTGGTGTTCACCACCTCTTCCTTTGCAGTGTGCTTACATGAGGAATTAAATTTTCTAATTAGAGAAAAATACACCAGAATGCCTACAATTCAGGTCAAGAGGAAGAGGAAACTCCAGAGTTTCTTCTTCTCTTTCCACACATCACACAGAAAATATTGAGATTTTTCAATGTAAGGAGTTGGGAGAATTTATCCACGCTCCTAGCAAACAAGGAAAGCCAAGCAGCTTCCTTAAAGGCACCACTGCAAAATACCAGCTAAGTGAACACTGCACATTAAGAAATGAAAGAACTTTTCTATGTAGTCAAAACAACCTTGCCAGTGATTTAAGCAGGTAATGGGGATTTATTGACCAGGACTGCTAGCTATATCTGCAAATACAAACATGCACATGTGCATACACATGGGATTTTTGTTGTTGTTTTGTGTTTTTTTTCTTTTGCTCAGCAACTGCTTGTCTGGATATGTTCTTAAAATTTTCACACTTGAAGCTCCAAAGAAACGAGAATAATATCAAATGCTCACACTCTTATTCTCCACTATTGAAATCCAAATACATCCTGTTTCAAATAAAGGAGAACTTAAGTAACATTAGAGGTGCAATTAATGACAAAATGTTCCAGTTTGTGCTTAATCCTTTTCACTCACTTCCATGGCCCATTCTAACCACAGCAAGTGTTAGGAGCCCTGAAGTATTGGTTTGTGGTTTGTTTACTCAAGGATGTGGGGACTAAGTCATGCTGCTGTTGGGTTTTCTTTTATTTTTTTTCTTTCTTTTGTGTTGTGCTTTTTAAAAGCAATGATAGAATCAAAGGATATTTTTTTAACACCCTGAAGGATCTTCATTCTCTAAGGCCCTGTTGACTTAGTAGCACAAACTGATTTATGTGATATCTCCATCTACTTACTCACTATGTTCGTTGCTATCTGCAGCTCCAGTGCTGAATGAAATGAAAAGCCCATCCATCTGAAATGTCTTAAATGTAACTTTGCTTTACACTCATTCCTGGTCCTTCCATTGCTCTCAATGCAGCATTGAGGCCCCCTTCAAGTCAGAATGTTTTCTCTACCCTAAAACCTTATAATCATCAGCCTCATTCGTGCCTCCTCTTTATGCCACTTCCCAACTTGCTTGCCAGCTAAAACTTTGGGCTCTGCCTCCACACTTTGCACCAAGTGTATTAGTTTATTCCCATTTGATGTTACAAAGCTCCCTTACAGATTACTGAAACTCCCGTGGACTGCATCATCCACAGCGCTGGTGCCATTGTCCCAGCTTGGTAAAGCTCTGCTATATTTAACCCATTCTAAAATGACACCCTGTCTACTCTTTTGCTAGAAGGAACACTGTTGTACTCCACTTGCCATCCCTCCATCAAATGCCGTAACTGCTTCAGGTCCTGCCTTGTACAGTGCTGTCTTGATCCAGATGTCATTGAACTCCTGTCACAAGTATCTCATTGCTCTTCTCATCCCAACCTCCATCTCCTTCCTCCTGAGACTCTTGCAGATACCTACTCCTCCTCAGGATCTACTTCAGCTGTCTTGAAAGCACAAGACCTCTTTCCCCAGATAATGATTATTTACTTCATTGTGCTATAATTGTAATACAGTAATCAATACACAGGTGTGTGTTTAAAAGGAATCCATATCATAAGTCTTTAATAGAGCACAGGTATTAATGCTGGCAATGGTTATTGTTCAGCATGTTCTTCCATCATTGCATGTTGTTTCCTACGCTATTTCTGATCTGGTAAATGGCAGAGGAGAAGGACTTGTCTGTCACAGTCGTTGGCTACCACAAACCCCCATGGGTCACAGTATCAATCCACTGAGTGAGCCATGCTGCATGCAGTTGGTGATAACATCCACTAGTGAGTAAGTGAATAATAAAGAACACTACTGCTTCTCTGTATTTCACTATACAGCCCTGATTTTGCCATGCCTGGCAAGGCTGGCATGCAACCAGTGCTGATCTTCAGCTTGAGATTTTAGTAAGATAGTTCCATAAACACAATGACATCATGTCATGACATCATTATTTTCCTGTAGGTTTGAACCAGCTTGCTTGCTTTTACAGGAAATTATATGTTCACTTCTCCTCCAACTTAACTGACACCAGGGAAGTGCCACACACATTACTTTCAATATACAGCTCTCAAGTGTATGAATAACGTTCCCATCACCCATTAAGTACCCACCCAGAGCAGACATTGTCGTCATATGAGTAAAGGCAGCTAAATAAACAGAAAGATCAGGTTTAGAGTATAAAAGCTTGAAAAATTCACAATATTACTTCTGGGGGAAAGATGAAGCAAAAATTACAATACCTTGTCCTGTGGAGCCTTCTGGCCCCGGCTGAAAACAACAGAGGCTCTGGTAATACAATACTGATGCCAAGAGACCAACGTTTTAATGACTCTATCTCCCACCTACCCAAATCCTTCCTAATATTATCCATGATGTAATTGCAGCCCAGACTATTCATTTTAGCATTTATTGGAAGGGTTTTGCAGAAGAAAGAATATTAGAAACTGAAAGATCATTGTGTAAGATGAGATAGATAGTGTGAACTAATGTACAAAATAATCACAGCAGAAGGAAATCAAAAGAGACATTCTGCATTGTTCATGGACTACAGAACAGTACACAAAATCACAGACTTAAGATTAGCATCTCTCTTGAGGGCCTCAGTGAAACAAAAGAGTGGAAAGCATGGTATTTATGGGTTAGATCATGTTGCACAGAATCATAGAATACTAAGAGGTTGGAATAGACCTTAAAGATTATCTAGTCCCAATCCTCCCTGCCATGGACAGGGACACTTCCCACTAGACCAGACTGCTCAAGGCCTTGTCTAACCTGGCTTTGAACATTGCCTTTCTAAGATTCCTCCCTTCAGATCAACTTAGATACAACTCTGTTCTATTGCTCCACCAGCAATTACGAGAGAAAATATTCATAGATTTACAAGAAGTATTGAAAACCTCATTATTTGCTGGAAAGGAGGGGCAGAGGGTAAAGGAGAAAGTGTCATAGTTTACAGCCACATGTTTTCAAATAAAGGCTAATGGATGCATACCAGCACTCACTTTTACACACCAGTGCCAAAACTGACAAACTGCAAAGTGATCTTTGCCATGACACTACACACAGAGCAGATCCCTTAAAATCAGAGGCTCAAATTCTATATTTCAGGCCACCAATGTTGTAAATTGGAAATAACTTCATGACTCTCCCTTCACTACTACCAAAGATGGCTTTGAAGAGTTCCTAGTTCAGGATTCAAACTCCTGTTTGACTCTTAACAGTCCTTTACATACACCAAGCTCTAAACACATACGTAAACCTTGCCACCTCAAAGCTTTTGTGTAACAACATTTATGAGATTTTAATCCAACAGGTTAAATTATGCATATGACCTAACACTCTGCATCTGATTACCGAGCTAGCTGCAGCACTACAATCCCATCCCAAAACCTGCAGACATCATCTATAACAGTCCTGTCAATAGTTCATGCAAATTTTAAAATCTTTAAGTGTCTTTCACTACTTTGCCAAGAAAAAAGAGCCCTTGCAACACATAAACACCTAGAAAGACACAAACATATTTCTTTGCATTATTTCAGTAAAAACATGCTTTTCTTATTAAAATGTGGTGCTATCCTGTGATTATAATAATCTCCTTTCACAGGAAATTTATGACTAAGTAGATGTAAATACTCATCTCAGGCATCTGCCCTTGTGGTCACTTTGGCCACCCTCAGAACTTCTCACCACATATGTGTGTGAATTGTGTCATAGTCATGTGTATAATATATTCTCCCCTCCTTCAGCTTCCTTATCCATCTAAGTACTTGCCAAGTATGCTGGCTGGCCTCCTTATTAGCAACAAAAGTGGGACTCGAGTCCAGCAAGACTCTGGATCCCCACTGACTACAGTGGAGCTTCCACCACTTCAGCAAGGGCTTCCTAGCTCCATTATCAGATGGTTATGGACTCTGGTTGCTTTAGTCCTATGGACATGGAGAGCTTTTGATTACACTTAACTTCAGCACAGGCTGAGGCCACTCCACTGTCTCTAGATAAACACATTATATAATGCAGCTTAGAGTATGTACCATGCTGTCTCATTGATTCCTCCACAAGGCAGGTTCATGGACATGGACATTTGGAGGGGTTTCAGTGGCAGAGGCAGATTCTGCCACTCTGGCCAGCGAGGCTATCACATGGTCAGAGCCTGCACCTGTGTCTCACCCGCGTGGGGGCCCCAACATGCTCTGGCACCAGCTGGTCACCCCTGCGTGGGATAAGACTGAGCCTTTCTAAGAAAGCTGAGCTCATATTTCCAAGAAGCAAAGAGAAAGGGAGAAGGCTGAGCTGCAAGTTGTCACTGCCAGTGGTATTTTGCAGACTAACAGTAAACTTGGGTTGTTCACCGGATCCCAAATTTTCTTTGCATGTATACAGGAAAACAGATGCTTCCCACTCCCAGGCCCCATGCCCAAGGCAGGCTCCCTCAGCAATACCCGTAGGTAGGGGACACAAACAGGCCAGCAGAGTCATTGCTTCCTGCCTCTGTCTGCTTTGAGCTGGTGATAGAACATTATCTATCCCACACACTTCTTTGGCCTCCTTGCCAGGGTATCAGGCAGGCTCACAGCATGTAGTTTGCTTTTCCTGTGTGGTAGGAACAGCTGCTGCCTCTGCTCACAAACAGGGAACAGAGGCCAGGGCTTGCAAACGCTTTGGCTCAAACAGGGGGCATGGGGCACAGATGAGAGAGCTGGGAAACGAGCCACGTCTCCCAAATCCTGAGCAGGTGTGTGCCCTAACTACTAGGTTACCTTTCATCTTCAAGCATTACAGACCTGGCATGGTCTACCCATAGCCCTATCTTCAGTAAGCCTCAGGTGCACTCCTTCATTTGATTCATTTATGCCAGCAGCAAATTAAGTTTCAGGCTCTTACAATGAATTAGAGAGGTGAAGGGGAAACAGTACACAAACTCATGTGCCTGGACACATGCTTAACTATTTGGCTTCAGGATGGCCACCTATCAGTCTCTTGCCTCTTCTTCTGAAGCAGTGGTGCTGGTCCCCACCTGTGCCAGGACTGTGATTTATTCCAGCTCTGTGCCCTTCTGTGGTTTGAAAAGGATCCTTCAGTTTTCTGCCTGAAGAAAATCCTCACAAGTGACACAGGCTGCTTGAGAACGTGATGCACTCGCTGTTCCCCTCTCCTGTGACATTTCTTTATATAAGCAGCTGAATAGCAAAACATATCAGTGCTCATTACTAATTTTGTTATTTATAGTGAGCTGCCACAGATGGAGACTGCAGCACCATCCTATCTTTAGGGCGTAGTGCCTGCCTGTCCATACAGACAATTGGTAATTAGCACAAGAACAATTTGTTTATCTATTCTCAAACTTAAATAAATAGGAGACCCATTTATCAGCCAAAATTCAAGTCCTTCCCTTTGTCAGATCTCTAGGTTAACTACTTAATGAATAGAGCTTATCCCTTCAGGCATTTAAATAAAGACAAAAGTGAATTTAAAGGAAATTAAATATGTAATAAAAAACAATAACTGGCTATGTACTGAACAAATAGCATTTAGATCACAAGAATCATCAGTACAGGACAAGGTGAGCATTACAGGGATGCCAAGCAGAGATGCAGAAATGGACCAACTGGTACATAGGGGAGATGTAGTGTATATATCCTGGTTGCTTCTGACATGTGCACTTCCTACCAGTGCAGCCAATCACTCCAAGTGAATCCTTGCATGAGCATGAAACTGGAGAAGAGAAGGCAGAGAGAAAACTCAGTTCTTCGAATGAAATCTTGCATGTGTTCTAAGATGTACTTGCATGACTTGGGTGGCAGGACCCTGCCCAGTGTAAACACCATGCAAGCCAGGGAGAAGATATGGCTTCTTTATTTATTTTTATTGCTGATTCCAACCCCTTTGTTTTCTTTTATTCACTATACTCACCCCTGAAGTTACAGAAGAGAGGAAGAGGCTTTACAAATAGATGGACTTTCTGGTTTCACCTAAGGGTTGGCCCCAGTTCCCTCCCTCCTTGGCCCCCCTCTACCCCCACTTCCCCACTGACAGGAGGGGGACACTCACTATTAAGGCCAAAAGAGTCTGTGTGGAATAGAAAAAATAATCCTTGTCTCTCAAAATTCAGATGTTTCCAGCTTCTAAATATGTTCAGTTACTCAAGCTTGCAAATGCAACTGTGTTTTACACGCATATGAGTGTACACACATCCATATGTGCAAGGTGGGAAAACTGCTATCACACAGCAGAAGTGGGTCAGGTCTGAGGAATTCTGCTTGACTTCCTTTTCCAGTCATATGGGACCCAGTAAAGAGCTATTTGCTTATTGCCCTACTACCTAGACAAACTTTATTTGGCCTCCTATCTGCATCCAGGAAGGGGATAAAAGCTTCTAAATAAGAGAAAACTATTTCAAGCACTGTGGCTGGACAGAAGTAACTAATGAGGAGCTCCTTCTTTTGTCTTTCAGCTCACAACTCCGAATTTCCCTGTAGTGGTCAAGCTAGGACATGCTCATGCTGGAATGGGGAAGGTAAGTAAAAGAAAAATTATGTATCACTCTGGAAATCAATATATGTGTGTTGCAGCATTCCTGTGATCCTACATGACATATGAGCAGCCAGCAAAGGGGTTAAACCTCCCCACAGCCTATCTGGGTTGCACTGGCCGTTCCTGTGGGAGAAAAAGCCTTTTTCTGCTGTCACGCACTTGGAGAGAGGCAGTGGCATTGGGTTGGAGGCTGTCTGGTATGTGGGAAGGGGGATTGTGAAGAGTGGGGGGAAAGCTGGCTGGGCTGAAGTCATTAGGCTTGTCTATTATATATTTTCTCCTCTTCTGAAAGTGGAAATGTTGTTTATTCAAGCACCTGTAATGTGCAGCTACACCCCACAGCTCTCACAATGAGAAGCAGTGGCGCTGGGCTTGAGTGGATTATGATGACCTTATTCAAGAAAGGGGAGCCCTTCAGTTATTTTTTTCCTTCTTGCAAGGAAGAACAAGACCTTACAAAGCAGAGTGGCTGGTTGCCTGCCAAAGAATCCTGAAAAATAGTTCACTACCCAGAAGGACCTGTTTGTTTTTCCCAGGCTCTCTGGGATCTTTATTCCCCAGTGAATTAGCAGCCCCTGTTTCTTGGGGAGACTTGAGCTCCCCTTTCAGTAAGGCATCGCCAGCACATTCCTGATGCACTTTTGTCTCCTCTTTCTTTCATATATCTTTTAAAAAGGCATTCCCTGTCTAAAACTCGGTTTGTTCAGAAGTAGGAAATTCTGATGTATCATCTCTGAATCCAATGGGTGGTACATGAACTTCATAACTGATATGCCTGTCACAGTGCTTCCCTAAAGCAGACAGTCCTTCTCCCGGCCTGAAAATTATATATAGTTACAGCAAACTTAAACTTGGTACAGCTTGTTTGCTTACACTCTGGAAACAGAAGCCCTTTCTGGCTTGCTGGATTGCACATGGAAGCTCTCATAATCTTTCTTGCTTTGGTTGCAATGTTCCCCTGTCCGGATGGTAGCTGCTGGAGAGGAAGTGGGCACAGATCCCTGTGCCAGTGGTAGGATTGATTTTCAGCATTGAGGAACAAACATTTAAATAAGCAGGAAATGTTGGTTAAAATATTGGTGCTACATATGTTAAGCAGGCAGAAGTGTCATTGAATTAGAGTGCTTGCAGACAGCCTAGAGATGCTTGTAGAGAGCCACTAACATGTCCCTAGGAATGACTTCATTAGCAAAATCCAACCAGGACAAACCAGGAGGAAGAAACCTCTCCCTCTCTCTGGAGACCCCACAAGCCTGGATCTCCCTGACTGCTCTGCCATTTCCCCTATAATGCAGGGAGTGCTTCATGTCTCATGCACCAAGGACCCTCAGTGGCTACAGAATGAGGGCAGAATCAAAGAAAAGTGCCCCAATCTTAGCAGCATTTACAGACAAAACTCTCAGCAGAACATTTAGCTATTGTCTTCTGCACCACACACCAAATCTTCTTCCACATCTCACTTTCTCTCCCATTTTTTTCCTTATTGGTCTTGATTTTTGCTGTCACAAGTTATGGAGGAAGAGAGTTTCTATTCAAACTCGGAGCACAATTGTACTCAGCAGTACGAGGGGGTAGCATAGGAAGCCATTCCAGATGAAGATAGGCTAACAGCCAGCATCTTAGAAGAAAGAATTGGTCTGAGGCCAAGTTTACTTTAGTCCATTATGAAATTAGTGACTACTAGCAAAGTCTGGATGCGGCTTTGGGCACAGAGTTTCAACACTGCTCTGTTCAATAGATGGGGAAGGTACAGGAAGCAAGAGTTGTTGACCTTACGGTTTCAGTTTGGGCTCTTCTCCAGCCACAAGCAGCCTGAAGGAAAGCTGGGACTGATTAAATTTTCTCGAAGTCCCACTGCATTTCATTGCACAAAAGAAAAAGGAGAAGAGAGAGAAAATAAAATAAAGAATAAGTCAGTTGCTTTAAATGACAAGTAGCGAGAATTTGTTTCATGTTGTTTTTAAAACAATAAGGTTCAAGCCCAAGTGGAACTGATGAAAAGAAATCACAGAAAACATCAGGAGAAATATAGAGGAGCAGAACTATGGCTAAACTAGAAAAGTTACACCTATAGGTTAAAAAAAAATCAAGCCTACAATTAAGTAATTCAGAAGAGGAAAGTTTCCAGGAGACATTATGGTGGTTTTAATCATCATAATGTAAAAGCAGTAACCAGAGATGATAAGGAGATTACAGGGAGCTAAAGGATTTCTTTGCATTGGTCTTCAGAAGTAGAGATGATAGCAGGAAATATCATGTGTTCAGCTGTAAAACATACGTAATATGAAAAGAAAGAGGTTTGCTTTTGATTTGATGAGTTTAACAAAGTAAATGTAAATACAACACCTGCATCAGGTCATCTTTTGTATTAGAGCAGTGACTGCAGAAACAAAGGATAAAATAACCAACCTTTTAGCCAAAGTACACATGTGAGTATTAAAAATAGTACTTACTGCAATAACTGCTGCCAAGATAGCGAGCCATGTATTTGTACCTGTAACGGGTGCTTCAAAGGATGTGAGTGTTCAGATTACAATCTTATTACCAACAGAAATTGCCAAGGAAGTACTTACATTTTTTTATGTTTTTAATGATAAAATCACATGTAATGGGAGGAACCAAGACTTAGAAGAATGAGCAAAGATGGGAAGTCCAGGCACTGTTATTCTTCATTTGTACTGAGGCAGTGGCCAGGAACCAGAAAAATTCTGGACGCAGAAAATGCCTCTTCCCCAAAGAGCACCACCATCGTCTTGCAAGGAGATTTGTGTCATTTCACAGTTTTTCTTCAGTTTCTCTGTGTTACAGACCAGAGGGATTATAATGATTACCTGATACTTATTGCTAATTCATGTTCATAAGGCTCTTGGCAGTATAAGAAGTGCTGAGTGTTTATTATTTTGCAATAATTGTTAGAAAGAGCCTCATTATAATAGATTTTCATTTTCACATGTTGTTTGTTTTCTCATAATTTTCACAAAATTCACTCACCACATTTTTTAATCAAAGGGTTGAACAAAGAATCCTCAAAGCTAAAATGAAAAATGACCACTTTAGGGCTTGTACAAAACAGGCTCTATTGACTGCCTTCCCCTTAAGGGTGGGTCATCACAACTGTCTTTAGCTTGGAAAAGGAACAGTTAGTATTCAAGGTCAGAACCAAAAGGGGTGGCAGTATACCATTAGTGAAAGAAATACTCTTGCCAAGTGATATGTGCATGTGAGGTGCCTGTGGAGATGAAGAAAACAAATTTGCAATAAAAGGCATCTTTTGAAATTTCCATTGAGAAATGCAGAAACAACAGCCTCTCTATTGACTTGAACAGAGACACCAGTAATAGCCTTCCACTCAGAGACAGACAATCTTCTAATCTAAAAACAGAACACATGCCCCTCAGCCCCTCCCACGACCATCGTTACCCTCTTTCCAAAATTTGGAGTCACTTCATATTTCAGCGGCACTGGAAGATCGCAACAAGTGCTCTCTGTGTTCCTGGTCCTATACAGTATCAATGCAAATAAAGTATCTGTAGAAATACTGCTTAGACAACAGTTTACAATGGAGTCAGGAGAGAAGAACCTTTCTCATGTTGTACTTCAGTTGCCCAAACTCACAGAATCAACAGTACCCAAGGACTCTTCCAGGGAAACCATGGATGGACACTGAGAGAAGATGTCCTTCCTTTGTGCAAAACACAACTGTTGTTTACCCAGCTGTTCCTTAGAGGTCAAGGCGTTTTTAAGCATTGTGCTGTTTGAGCCTACTCACCCCAGAAGTGATTGGGGTCTCTGTTGAATAGGGTGAGCACTGCAGTGAGAAAGGAATAAGGCTTCTTCCTGATTCCAGACCTCATCATACCAGAGCCCATGGAAAAGAATAAAGCACTGAGTGTGTTAGTATCTGCCATTTGTGTGCTAACATGACCCTAAAGTGCCCTAGGAACAGAGCCCAGCACAGCAAATTCACTCAAAGAGCCTCTTCACCTCTTCCTGATCAGATCATGAGAAGGAAACAACTGCCAGTTCTGCAAAGAGAGGAAAAACAGTATCTGTTCATGTGACTTTATATATATTTATATTAATTTAATAAATACATTTTTTGCTAGTCTTCTTTATTTTTAGACCTCTCTAATTAGGTCAGTTTAAGAGTCACCTCCTGTCCCCTCCTGCCCCATAATTATAAAAATACCTTCCCAGTACAAATCCTGGCTCAGATGAATTTATTACATTGTAGAAGAAAAACTTGTTGTTCATAATAATATGGTCAGAGTTATTTTCTCTCTTACTGGATGGGAAAGACTTCTCTGCTTCTTTTTTTTCCGTGGTATAAATATAGAACAAACTAAACAGAGCCACTCTGTAATGTAAAAATACTGCAAGGTTTTTATCAGGAAGGACAGCTCGTCACCTTGTCTCTCTTGGGACTGGAAATAGAATGTTCCAAAAGTGAGAGCTTTGAAAATCCAGTGTGCTAAAGAGGAAAGCAAGGGGAAAGGGCTGCCTCGGTTTCTCAAGGAACAAATATTTTCCTTTACAGAGGACAAATAATGACTTGACATGTAACATTCATTCACAACAGAGAAGCCCAATCACTGCATTCCCACTGACTCATGAGTAAAGAGGTTCCAACTGTCTTGAAAATAGCAAAAACATCCCCATTTCTTGCACATCAGTCCAAAAGCTTTTGCTGGACACAGAAAATGGTGACTGATCTAGGGCACCAGGGACCAGAGATGTCAAGACCTGGCCTCCTTATTAGGAAGGTTTAATGCATCAACCACAGCATCTGGGGAATTTCAGTGTGAGGTGAGGATAATAAGGACATGCAGACTCCATTGTGTCTTTATAATTCTGAGGTGGGTCAAAGTTAGGCTTAAATTGATTGTGTGTGAGTTGGATTGGGTATTTTCTGAGAAGGGGAGTATAATTTGGGGTAAAGGAGAAACTCACAAATCCCTCTATGCAGAACCATTCCTGAAGACCCACTGTCCCAAAATAGTAAGGTCCATACAGAAGGGCTGAGCGCAGGTCAAGATGGCCAAAAAATCACAAGCTTTGTGTGGCTGTACCAGTTCCCCTGGAGGAAAACACTCAGGCCATGCATTTTCACAAGCCAACCAAGGCTGAGTTGAACACTACATTGCCAAGCCCAGCCCTGGCTCAGCCTTGGACACTTACCTTCCAGCTGAACCTGTCTCTAACCTCAGTCTGCACACAGAAAGTGCTTCTGCAAGTCATCTCCAAAGTGGTGTGTGTTTAACATGTAAGGCAGAGTTAACACTGAACAATGCTCAGAGTGGCAAGGCTAGGGCAGCCCCAGAAGACCTTAGTGCCCAAGATAACTACGGCACTTTGGCTAACTGACCATTTTTTCACATGGCCACTGAACTAATGAACACAAAAGGGGACTGTGAAGGAATACCTTGCAGTGCCTAGGCTAAAGACAAGCCCTGGGATCCTGGTGTCTGGGAACATCTGGGATGTGCAAGATGCAGTAGATTAGGGAACCATGAGACAGAGGAAGCAGAAGTTTCTACCCAGAACCCTCCCTGAAGGAACCTGTGCTCATGCGGACCTCAGGTGTGGCTCAGACTGCTCAGGAAATATCCATGGTGAGTTTTTACTACAAACAAAATCTGTCTTGCAGAAGGCCTCAAAAGAAGGGATGGGGCAGAATATTTCCTCCTGACTTGACACTTGGACTGTTGTCAAGCCAAGGGCAGAAACGTTAGTGCATCTTGGGCAGGCTGAGGATGGGAACAGACACCAGCAGCAGCTCATGGTAGTATCAGCCTCCGAGATGCCACCACAGTGTAAAGGGACAGTCACATTTGTGTCAGCTTGTCCCCAGGAGATCCAGCCAGAGTCCCCTTTCCAATGCAGCACCAGGGAGCATGCTAGGGTATGGCCAGTGCCTTGGTTAGAGAAGAGAGCCAGAAGGGAAGCAGGAACTATCCCAGGGAGCTTTCTTACTCAGAAAAGGCATTTGTCAACACACTGACCCAAACTCTTCATAACAGGTCACTAAAACACTACAGCAAACAGCAACTTAAGGCTCTAGAATGAATCTATTGCTGCTCAAACAGCCAGCACAGCTAAGCAAACAGGCTGGCAGGGCAGGGGCTGTGTTTGCACTTGCTATTTGCACTCCTCTGTGCAACTAATGGGATATAGCATTTATCCTAAGAAGGTTGCAAAGTAAAAGAGAAAGACACAGAGAGAGAGAGAGAGAGAGAGAGAATGAGAGAAATGGCTTCTTGTTAATCTCTTTCCAGCTCTTTTATTAGTTTCGTGTATTGGCCAATGTGCTATTTTAGAAGACAGATTTGTCTCTTATTAGGTAAATTGGTAACTTTGCTTTGGAATTATTTTTGATAGCCTTTTCTTAAATAATACCCTCTGGTGTCACACTGTGTCCACACTGGCTTTGGTTATGTCTGGGGTTTTTTTTCCTGTTAGGAGAATGGATATTTTATTGACATCTAAAAGGGTTACAAGGCAGGAGGAAATGAATTATACAAAATTTAAAAGTAGAAAGCTAATAAAATGGTGGATTTGATAGATAAGGCAGGAAAACAAATCTAATTTGACTGTAACTTGAGTGCTTCCTGTTTATGAAGTAATAACCGTACCCTGGACTAAACCAGCATTAACCCAGGACAGGGCTGTTATTTTGTCAAATTTGGCTGGCTCTAACAATTAACAAATGGTGGCTCAGATTTCAGCTTTGGTGTGGTGATTATTTTGATGCCTGGTGGGAAATAAGGCTGTATCTCCTAAAAGAGCACCTCTGTAAGGTTGCTTTCTCTGAAAAGCCAACTGAAAGTGCTCTGGCACAGGCCCGGGAAGATGTCAGAGCTGTTTCCTTAGCACTGTGCAGTGGTGTAGCACTGTGGGAGTCATCTTCTTTGTTTTTCATTTCTTACTTTGTGTCCTTCGTTAGTCCCCCTCTCGTTGTTAGCCCAGACAAAAATCCTCAGGCCCATGGGAGAAAAAACTTTCAAGTGTTTTCCCTCTCTCCCTGTAGGGAAGGGGCGACAGAGAGGAGGAAGAAATGGACCCTTACTTTCCATAGCATGCTATATTTTTGAAGAAATACAAGACAAGCTCCTTTCTAGCAATAACAACATGGTCTAATTCCAGTCTGGAGAGGGAAGTTGCATCCCTTCCTCTACCTCTGAGACAAATGTTCCTGGGCTGAGGATGCAAACATTTCAGTTTGGGCCCAAAGACATCTGTTGCACAAGGGCAGCACTTTGTTTTATATCCCACAAAAGTCCTTGTTCCAAGTAGGTCATTATATAATGGCTTTTGTATTTTCTCACTGCCAAAAGGGTCTGAGAGAATATGTTGTAACACCATATCAGTGCCTCCTGCCCGTGCAGTCCCTCCTGCGATCATCTCATCTGGGTGGGACTCTCTTGCTTGATGTCATTCAGCCCAGGGCAGCTCTTATCTGTGCTACAAAAATACCCAGCTCCAACACAGCTCACATTGTTCCCCCTGGTATTTTGCAAGCCCAGACTGCGGGTTCCCTCTTGGTTCTTCCCGCTGCCTCCGGGGCATTCCTACCACCTCACCCTGCCCTGCCACACCACAACATCCCCACTTGGATAGAGAAGGGAACACATCCTAGAGCAAGGCTGCTCCTTCTGAATGTTTTGTAATGGTTGCCTTTACATATCCCCTTTGTGTTTGCCTTTTTTTTTTTCTTTTGGTACCCTCCCATCCCACAGATGACTGTCATCTTCCTCTGCTCCATTCCTTGGTGGTTCCTGAATAGTGAGAGCACATCTAGAAATGATCATGGGTCAAACTAGTTGCACTTTTCACCTCCCCCACACCTGTTCAGTTTTTAAGAGCTTTTCTGCACCAGTATGCATCTGAATCTTTGGCCTATGTGTAAGCTGGCATATACACAAAACTATCTAAACAGAGTAAAACAGGTTAGCAACAGGCTTGTCTTGTGTCCTCTAGTGAAGATGGATCCTGCCCTCTCATGGTTGAAGGCAGATATGTAAAACCACTTGTTTGTTCTTTGCGAAGAAACACCAAATACCATTGCATGTGTTTCCTTCAGCTGGCTCCACAGAGTCTGGCATCACCTTCCTGTAAGACACACTGATGCAACTGGGAAACTTATCTGGGGCAGAGACCGATCGATTGTTATGAGTGAGTGGACACTTAGCAAAGCAGGGTTGCAATCCCCAGCTATGGTCTTGAAGCATTACCAAAATACAAACTGTAGGTAATAACGTAAAGAAAGTCAATCACTTGCTCACCCTTTTTATACAGTCTTGGTCTTTTTTCCACAAATTAATCCATCCTCCCTGCAACTGTCCAGCCCTAAGGAGCAAGACTTGTACAGGTTGCTGATGCACCAAACAAGCTTTTGCCAATACACTAAAGTCCAGAGTTAAAGGTATGAGTGAGGTGAAGTTGTCCATTATGTTCTTGTTACCTGCTTGTTCAGTTTTGCTTTCCCAGATCAGTGAGATATTTGCAGATATTTGATCATATCATGAGAACTACTTTTGGTCCTTCTTCCTTCTTTTTTTGTTTTGATTTGGGTTCGGGTTTTTTTAATATTTTGGGCTAAGATACAGAGCACTTTTCATGACTGAATACAGAACTGTGAAAAGCCGTCTTCGCAGAAAAACTCCAGCTCATAGGCCACTGTCCTCTCATTTCCAAGTGCAAATCAAGTCTAAGACGCAACCAGCTGGCCCACACATATACCCATGGCCTCACACTCACACAAATCTCCCCAAGTATCACAAGATCCTCCAGAGACATCCTTTTCCTTCAGAGCTTGTGCCCAATTGAGAGACCTGCACCACTTCTCAAAGAAAGCCTGGACGAGGGTAATGTGAAATGCCAGGGAACTGATACCTAGAGATGCCAAACAACCAGTTCTCATGATGATTTCCTGGCATTGATTTCTATTTCCTGACCACCCAAAATACTCTGTTTTCATCCATCCCAACATGGGAAATAGCAGTTCCAATGTTTGAATGAAGTAATGCCCCTTAAGAGATCAAATATTTTCCTAAAGTATCATAAAAGCAATGCTCATTAGCCACTTGGGCAAAGGTCTGCCCGCCTCCCTGGTGTCAGGTTTACCAGGGCTGGTACATGAGGAAGGAGAATGGGATTGATTTGCTCTGGATTTGGTTGGTCTGGGGAACTGCTCTCTTTGAATCAGTCCCTACTCTGTCCTCAGTTCTGTCTGTGTGGGGTTTAACTGACATTGTGATATTCAGGTGTGGAGGTGACTTCTGCTCATGAAGTATTCCTGTTCTTTTTGCTCTTTTCTCTTTTGCACTGGATTTTGATAATCAAGGTCAAAGTTGAGAACCAGCACGACTTCCGGGACATGGCCAGCATAGTGGCCATGGCAAAAACCTATGCCACCACCGAGCCATTCATTGACTCCAAGTATGACATCCGAATCCAGAAAATTGGCAGCAACTACAAGGCTTACATGTGAGTGTGTGGCTATGCCAGAGCGAGACGGGAAGGAGGCAGTGCTGTGGATGTGACTTGAGTTGGTGTTTGCTCTGGGTGGGAGTAGGAAGCTGACTTAATTTCCTTGAAGAATAGCCCTGCTGTTCTCTTCCCACTTCTGAACCCAGAACCCTCAACCACCGATCATCCTCTCCATTACTCACCATCAGCTCATTGTTTCTGGAATGTAAATCTGTCTACCTGTTTCTAAGGTCCAGTTAGTTCCCACTATAACGACTGTGCTCTGCCATTACTTCTCCATTACTCACCATCAGCTCGATGTTTCTGGAATGTAAATCTCTGTTTACCTGTTTCTAAGATTCAGTTAGTTCCCACTGTAACGACTGTGTTCTGCCATCACCTCTCCATCCTGTTGTTGAAGGGATCATCTTTCCCAGGAAAATCCTCCAGCTCCAAGTACCCTCTAGTGGGAACTGAACCCACCCCCTTCCCACCTGGGGTGAAAAAAAATAAAAAAGATTGAGCCAGATGCAACTCATGGAGTCCTACAGTGTCCAGCCCATAGCAACACCCCATCCTCTCCCCAGCTGGAGGTCACAGTGCCACAACCATATGAGGACCCAAGTAGCTCACCGGGTATGAACAGTCTCAGCCAGGCCAACATGTGGGGTTTATGTGGGTGTTTTGCATGTGTGCTCCTTGAAGCATGCAAAGGAGGGAAAGGAGTTGAGACATTTCTGTGGGTGCCCCAAAGCTCCTCCCTGCCCTGTGGGGTAGAGAGGGAGGTGGCACGAAGGCAATCCTCCACACTGGTATGTTTAAAAGTATTAACAAGCATTCAGCCAAACTTCAGGAGTCGCCAAGCTCAATTAAAGATGTAACCACATGAGTCAGTAAGACACCTGTTTCTTTTTACTGCAAACCAGTGGATGAGAAAAGCCACATAGCACAGATTCTCCAGAAGCTCCTTATACAGCCACAAAATTCTGGACAAGTAGTCATCTCAGCAATACATTCTTCAGGTCACCAGATAAATTGCATATGTTACCTAATACCCACAACACTGAGTTTTGAGTCCACGCTTACAAACCTCCAGGCCATAGTTCTGCTGAAACATAGTTAAACAAGATAATCAAATGTACACAATCACATATTTTTCAGCTACAGCTGCCTAAAATTCCCAGTTGGATTCTTAGCACAGAGGTATTTAAGAAAACTAGATAATAACTGAGTCACATTCTTCATGGGAAGGACTTGTGGGACACTCTCCTACTTCATGTGATCTCAATGAGAGAAAATTTATTTTTAATCTGATCAGGTCAACAATAGCACTGTTGCCTAATATTACATTAACATCTCAGGGAGTCCAGCTCAAATTGGCCAAAGGAAAGAAGGTTTAAAGTATCAATTAAAATTCCCTATTCCTGCCAACACACCCAGCCTTGGCTCCAGAGCCTGCTCCCCAACTGCCTCTAGCTGAAACAAAGGCCCAGTTAGCCTGACCATATTCTCTCCTCACTTATTATTCACTCACCATGCACTCATCCATACAGGGATCAGAAATAATACCAGATGATTGAGGAAAGAAAGCAGTCACACTAAGAGCTAATCCCACTTGGGAGTATAGCTGTGCAAACAATTGTTTGCTAAAGGAAAAATGTTTTCATACGAAAACAGTCATGAACAGAAAACACCTTAATGAGAAATGAAGCTTATTAGAAAAGAAACCAAACAGCAAAATTCACCCAGGCACTTGTTAACCCAGAAGGTTGACTTATATTGAGACATCCATTTAAGGATGGGAGCTTGGGAGAGGGGTACAGTCAGTCCCATCAGGGACTGTTCCTTCCGTCCCAGCATCAGGCAAAATAGAAGGTTGTTTCTATGGTATAAATAAGTTCCCTACTATGTCCAAGGACAGAGGTAAAAGCACCCAAAATACCAGAGTTCTCACTGGTGTCTCAAACAGAGGACTCAAAACCATTAGTTACGCTAGCAAATCTCAGCCTTAAAGGCAATTCCAGCATCTGCAGCAGCGTCATACTAAGTTACTTGCTTTGATCTGTGAGCCATGGAATCTATCCAGTATTTTTATACCTTCACCCACACATATAGACTTTAAAAGCCCCTTTCCTTCTGAGAAAAGACTGTACTGAAATTCTCCGGAATATGTTTACTTTCACACCAAGCATCTGCCAGAGGGAGGATGCTGCAGGGTGACTCATGCATTCCTGCCTGCCCCAGATGTTCGATGCACTTCCTTCCAGCCCATGACCCAAGGCTTCAGTTCAGTTTCCCATTGACTTCAGTGCAGTGACTCCAGATTTACACTGCTAACAAACACCTACTTAGCCCATACCTTGGGCCAGTCTCAAAACAGCAGATAAGCAGCATGCGATACATGTCTAAAATTCCACCAAATGTATCTGGCTGCCATTCTAATATGGGTGAAGAGAAAATATGAATATGGCTCATGTTGCAGGGAAAATTGGGGCAGAAATTATGTTTCCACTCTCACCCCAGCTGGGGACAAAGAGGGGGATCATTTCCAGTTAAGACTTGTGAAATGCTGTTCACTTTGAATTAAGCCAGCAGCTGCTGACTTTCGGGCATGGCATATTCTTGCCACAAGTTCTTAATAAAAATGTAACACCCTTCCTTTCTAGTTTTGTGAGTGTGACTTCTGACCTTGTCACCTCCAATTCAGTTCAATGTGCTCTGCAGGAGATACCACATGGCCTGTGTCTAAACTTGAGGTACTTTTAGACTGAAATGGCCCAGGTTAGAGATGGTGAGTATAAGATACCACAAGCTCTTATCTGCTAGTTTATCCACTTATCCTAAACAATGTTGAAGGTGTCTTGGTGACCAATCTGTTTGATCAACATACCTCTAAAAGCCTAAAGTCCGTTCCTTTAAGATACTGTACACAATGTGGCCCCCTGATGTTTAGGATGGTTGGAAGCACTTCAATCCCTGAGAGAAATGGGGTTTGAGGCAGGACATTCTTAGAGAAAGATTTTTGTCTTCAGTCTCCTTTTTCACTTCATACAATACAGAAAGAGAAATAGAAAAGAAGCCATATGAGGAGCAGCTGAGGTCACTTGGTCTTTTCAGCTTGGAGGAGACTGAGGGGAGACCTCATTGCACTCTACAACTTCCTTGTGAGGAGGAGAGGAAGGACAGACACTGATCTCTTCTGTGTGGTGACCAGTGACAGGACCTGAGGGAATGGTCTGAAGTTGTGTCAGGGAGGTTTAGGTTGCATATTAAAAAGAGGTTCTTCACCCAGAGGGTGGTTGGGCACTGGAAGAGGCTCCCCAGGGAAGCAGTCACAGCACCAAGCCTGAAACAGGGTTCAAGAAGCATTTGGACAATACTTTTGGGCACATGGTGTGACTCTTGGGAAGGGTCCTGTGCAGTGCTAAGGGCTGAACTCAACAATCTTTGTGGGTTCTTTCCAACTCAGAATAGTCTGTGATTCTATGCGTCTGGGGGCACAGTTGACATCTGAACTGCTCAGACATACTTAGAAGGGAGTGATCTTGACAGAGGCTGTGGTGTAGAAGTTTGGTGACAGATCCAGTGGGCTTCAAATAAAACTTTCCAGTTTCAAAACAGAAAAATTCCCTAACAGGAAAGTTAGAAATACAGCAGAGAGATGTATTTTATGTCTTATGCCCATATTGGCTGGGAGTCAATAGACATAAACAAGTCAAACAAATCAGCCCAATGGCTAGAGCAGAGTTCTTATTTTGGAAGCTTTTCCACGTCAGATTTCCTTGTAAAACTGTCTAGCTGTGGTTTAATTTTCTTAAGGACAACACAGTTGCTTACATTTGGTATGCCAGGTACATTTTCTAAACACTGATGTCAAATTATCTTGTTGCTAATCAGACTTCGGGAGCTCCCATCAGTACTAATGGGATTTTGGATGCCATCTGACACTGCAGGGCAATTTTCTGTTAAAAATAAATGTTAGGAAAGAGTGGTTCTTCCCATTACAGAGCTGAAAAACACAGTCCTAAGAATCCCATTTCAAAAGAGAGGCTGAGGATTGAACACTGACCTTACAGGCCATCAAAGGACTCATAACAGTCAAAGCTTGAGGAGAAATCCATTCTTTTGCTTAGAAAGTAGGGCAGCAAAATGGATGTTGAGTGAAGGCAACAAGGGGCAAGAGTCAACTATATGGAAACACATAGTTATTCAACACAGTAATTAGCACAGTAAATGCTCCTTTGCCATCCCCTCCACTCCTTTAAATATGGTTAAAAAGACAATTTAAATTTTACAGTAGCTATATATACCACTTATGAAGAGAAATGGAAAAAGCACCCCAGAGTAAAGGGGAATCTTAGGTAGTTGGCTATAATGACACAAGTTTATAGTCTAGGAGATTATCAGTATTCCCACTGCTGAACATAATTTTGCAAATTCAGAGTCTCTTTTGTGCATCATATTGAAAAGGTGAAAGAACTGGAAGAGAGGGCTCCCACAGCCTCACACTGAAGTGTCAGATCACACCTCATACTCCCCTCATAAACCTCTACCTAAATCTTCAGCGTGGAGATGCTCCCTGGATGTATCCTGTCAGCTCATTGACTTGTCCTAGCTTGTACACAATGGAAGGGTTGTCATAGCAGTCTGTCCAAGGTATGCCTTGGGCCTAAAGTCAAGAAAAAGAAAATTTTCACCCCTGTGGATGATGGTGAAACCCAGAATCTGCCAGGATAAGCAACTTTTTTTGAAATTAACCATTTGTTGCAGCTAATGAAACTCCAACAATTTTCCTAGTAGAAATTCTCTAAGTCCAAACACAGTGAGCACCAACAGGCCAGTGAAAAGACAGTATGATCATATATTCTATGACATCAGTAAAACTGAAATCAAATTTAGGCAGATCCAGTAGTACAACTGAAATCAAATTCAGGTAGACACAGAATGTCAGAGCTGACATTTGTGAAGCTGCTCAGGCAAATATTTGCCTGGAAAACTGGTCTTCCATGGACAGAGGATGCTACCCATTGCAGAACACAAGGGTGATTATCCCAGAGATCTTTTACACACATTTCAGCTCCCCTAGGTCTGATGTATAAAGAAAGAAAGTACTCACAGAGCCTGATGTGTGCTCAGGATTCCTTGGAGGTTTCCCTGTCTAACTCCTCATTCAGCTTTTCATGAGTATGAACAACATATCCTGTATGGAGTGTTGTTCAGGAAGGATTTGGAAAGGCTTCTGGGAGGAAGAACCTCACCTCATCCCCTCTGTACAAGCACAGAGTCAAGAATGAGGACTACAGTATGCGGGAGGATAGGACAGGAGTCTATTTTCATGTTCAGGTTATGTTTTTGGTTTGTTTTCCTAGGAGGACGTCCATCTCTGGAAACTGGAAGGCAAACACAGGTTCTGCGATGCTAGAACAGATTGCAATGACAGAGAGGTAAGGAAGAGGGTTTCAAGACAGTGTTAGCTATTCTTGGTTTAGAAGGAAGGAATTGTATTCAGGCTTTGGTTAATTGAGAGATCTGGTAAGTGAGGTCTCCTGGGAGGCTGGATAAAGGAGTTTAAAAGGCTGAGTGTTTCCTTAAAAAAATACTAAGGACACAAACTGTCCTATTTTGAAGAACAGACTGAAAGTACAGCTAGAAACCAACATTGCTAAATCATTAGATCTTTAGTGAATGTTGCCACAGGAAATGAGACCAGCACACTGAGGTCAAGCACACCAGCACAAACATGTAGGGATAAAATCAGAAAGGTCAAAGCACAAAACAAGAAGTAACAAGAAGTTATTCTAAGTGCATTACTAATGAGAGGCAGACACAGAAAAGTGTTTTTTCTTCTGCTTAACAGAGGAAAAACACTGACAGCAGAAGTGCTGAAAGCACTTTATTGCTTCAGTCTCCCAAAAGTGGATATTACTTTATCTTAGGTCTTCTTACTACTGAACAGAACAGAAGGAATTCCCTCATACACCTTACAGACTAAAATTTGCAGATGGTACTTCCATATCTTCAAATCACTGTGATATTTGCTAACATTGCAACTGCATGACACTGTGGACTCGTGATAACACACTTTGCTAACTCCCAAACCCTATTCTGCAGAATTGCTATTAAATCACTTGTTCTCCATCCTATTTAAATAGATTATTCAGAGATTTATAGACTCCATGCTTTACATATAGGCATTCATCTCTAGAGTGTCTGAGATTTTTTCAGATTATACCTCCAATTTGTCAGGATCACGGTTAATTCTGACTCTGCTCAGGTTTGGGCACCACATTTGAAGAAAAATAGCAAGGAGCTGGAGAGAGTCCAAAGGACAGTAAAAGGAACATTCAGAGAAAACATAGCGAACCAATGAGAAAAACATGCAACAATTGCTTGTGTAGTTTTCCACCTTTTTCAGTTGGCAGACCACTGATATTTTTCCAGTAGAGGTGTAGACTCATGCATAATGAATCCATGCCTGCAGTCCAGAGGCTCACTTTCCTTCATTAGCTACCACAGAGCTGGAAGAATTTGTCTACAAGCTGAACACCACTTCATCTTAAAGATGAAAAAATTGAAAGAGTACAAGCTCTTTAAATATATGAAAGGCTACTAATAGGCACTTCTCACTACTTATATTACTAATACAGTACTGTAGGAAATAATGGGCTTAAATCACAGCAGAAAAGCTTCCTTTGAACATTTCCTGTATTTTCTAACAGTAAGGATAGCATACCACAGAAATTGATTGTCTGAAGGAGATGGGGAATCTCTGTACCCTTTCAAACCGGTTTAAAGAAATGTCTCCTATTTGTGGAATGAGAGTTGTGCAGGTGGTCATCTGAGGTCCTTTCTGCACCTTTAGTTCTGTGACACAGGGAAGCCAAGCCAAGCCCAGCCCCAAATCAGATGCTGAAGGTGACTCTGCATGACCATAATAGCACTGTGGGAGTTGGAGATTATGATGCTTCCTGGTTGTTTATAACGCAGCTGAAGCTAGAGAGATGAAGGGTAGACATTGCCTTATTGCAGTGTTGTAAGACTAAAACTGAGATTCCTGCCAACCTGCCACACTGCATTTTGAAAGTTCATTTTATAGATGTAGTACCACAATTCACCACTCTAGCCTTATCCAGCCATAAATACAACAAATCCTATTGAAATATGTGAGTCATCAGTGCATGAAACAAGGCAGGAGTGTGCTGAAATGCTCTGATCAGTAGGAGCAACCTGAAGTACATACTGTACTGAACAGTAGTCCAATGGATCTACATGCTTGGGTAACACAAAAGTGGCAGTAAATCCTCTGAAAATGCAACTGTTGGTGCACATGCATAAAGATGCTCTTCTTCCATACAGCATTTCTATTACACCTCAGGAGGCCTGATGTTTCCCAGTGCTCACCTGTGGCCAGCAAACATTAAAGACATGTAGCTATCAGAGTGCCTCGCATGAGCAACAATTTCCTAAACCTGGCTGCTGAACTCAGAAACCTTAGAGACATCCCTCAGGAACAGAAGTGGTTCCCACAATGTGCCCCTGGATGTGGGCCACAGCAGTGCATGAGAGTGGCTCACTGTGCCTCCTGCCTGGCTCACAGGGTTCATAGTTCTCCTCCTCCCTATGCTACTGACTCCTCCTCAGACACTGTCTTCCTTGGAGGTCTGGGGTGAACATATTTGGTCTCCTCATTAGGGATAAAAGAGCACCAGTAGTCTTATAAGCCATAATATTGCTTCTTCCCAGAGACATTGTGTTCACACAAGTTGGTCATTATAGCGTCAAGCTATGGGGACTCTGGCTGGCTTCAAGGACATAAACTTGTTCTTTGGCCAGAACAGCTCTTTTCCTGGTCCCTGTAGGCTCTGCAAAATGTCAGTGTTTTCATGAGACTGTGGTCTTCCCTCCCCTCTCTGCATCTTGCCATAGTCCTGCTTACAGATCTGCTGTTCTATTATTGTTTTTATTTAAATGGCCAGGACTGCGGCACAGCTGCACAGGAAATAAAACCAGGCTGCCTCGTTCCCTCCTTATTTCCACAGTGGGGGGGATGTGGTGCCCCTGTAATATGCCTCTTGTCATTCACTCTCCCCTTCTGACACCAGGATAACTAAGAGGGCACCAGCTCACCTTCCCATCCTGGGATGACTAGAGAAAAGGGCTGCAGCCTATAGCTCTCCCTCTAACAAAAAAGTGCCTGGTCCATGTGATGAGTTCACCTGACTAGGAGCAACATCCAGGGGATAGAAAATAGGCAGGAGACTGTAAAAGGATAAAATTGAAAGTAAATTGTAAAATGTAGGAGCCACTGGGTTACAGATCAGGAGAGGGGATAGCTACTCACTAAATTTGACATTCACTTTCCAATCCTATTCCAGTCCCAATGTGCAGGACTTCTTATCAGGAGAAGGTTGTCTGCATAATGGAAGGCTTTCAGGCAAAGCCAATACAAACGCTGAGGGGCCAACACTACTGGGAGATTAAATGAGCTAAATATTTATAGCTTGGCTGAATGACAACCAACTGGAGATCTGATGTAAATACTAACGAGGGAAAGAAACATTTTAAGGTGGCTTTGAGGGCAGGATTGAATCAATCTGAAATGAAGGGAAACTTTAGGCAAGATTATTTTTTTTGCTCCATCTTCTGCGCAAGAGAGGGAGGCAATGTCCCAGCAAAGTATATGAAAGATGCCTTGTAATAAGGGCTTCCAAATCTCTTTGTGTTCCTGTGGGCAGTGGGGTGGGTGGCTGTATTCGGTGGACTACCCAAGGACAGCTAATCCTAGACCATGCTTTTGTACTCTCTGCAGGTACAGACTCTGGGCAGATGCCTGTGCAGAAATGTTTGGAGGTCTTGACATCTGCGCTGTCAAAGCTGTTCACAGCAAAGACGGAAAAGACTATATCATTGAGGTGAGGGCATGGGAAGCCTGAGTGCAAGTCCCCTGTGGGAAGTATATCTGCAACCATGCTGCCTTGGAGTTCACATGCACCAGCGTGCTTACTTACCCCTACACTGCCCTGCAGCTTCTGCTCCTCTGTGCTGACCTGTATCCTATAGCCATGGCCCATTGATAAGTAAAAAACTGATTTAGAGTCCCAGCCAAACTGGCAGATATGCAGCAAGGTGTCAGCGCTGAAGTGCTTTCATTTCTCACTGTGAGCTGTGAAAGAAAGTAGGGAGCCATAAAGTGCTTGGTTGCCCCAGCTTTCCTGCTGATATATCCCCACAGAGCAGAACCTTACCCACATGGGTACAGATGTGAAGCTGCCTTCTTACCAAGCACATAAGAATCTGAAAGTGTTGCTGGCAGCATCCATACTTTAATGGATCTCAGTGCACCACTACCCAAGTTTCATCCTTCCCAGGCTAAGCACTCACAAAACCAGCACATCTCTCACAGCTGCCAATAGGGATCGACAGCATCATGAACAAACACACTCCTATTCAGCCCAACCTGAATACAAGTGCTAGATGGTGTTATAATATTAGGCATGTTAATCTCTCCCCATTACCTACACAGAGGTCCAGCAGGTGATTCAGTTGATTAAAAGTCTCCGTTTCTCTCTAAATGAACCTGTCTTTCTTCAATCTCTTTAAAGGAAACCTTTCTAACAAAAATTCTAGCTGCACCTATTTTGAAAGAGGAAAATAAATGGTGAGAGCATAGCAAAAATGCCATAAGCAACCTGATTTAAAAAAACAAACAAACAAACAACAAAAGAACAACAAACAAACAAAAGTATATTTTCTGAAATCTTTTGTCCAGTTATCATTCACTGCAATAACAGGCGATCAAGACAAAGTATCACAGAGTTACTAAGGGCAGTGTGAATTTTGTGTTCAGAGCTGGACAAACTGTGGCTCTGAGAGCTAAAGTTCAATATGCTCCTTGCCAGGCCAGGAGGCAGACATGGGAGTGGGGTAAATAGCACAGTCAGGTCATCCCAACAGGGCAGAGATAGAAGAACTGGCCAGAAAATCAAAGTGCTACATGAAGAGATACTCTGGGGGAGAGAAAATCCGACAAGTAAGCAAGTGCCTCTGTCACTATGTGACCAAGGGAGGCACAGCATCTGATCTGCCGTAAACTCCACCAACACAGACCAGCTGAGGGACATGAGCAGAGCCAGCCTATGGCTTCATGCAGCAGTGCTGACACACTGCAAAGCTATGTGTGGAAGAGCAGTCCCACCCGCTGAGGATTCGGATGCTGATGAGAACCACATGAGCCCTCCAGTGACTGCGCATTCCTGCATTATGCATCTGCTTTCCCCAGGGAGGGGAGCAGTGACCTGTCAAAGGCCATATGACATAAGCGTGCTGCGAGCAAATGAATGCTGCCGGGCCTCTGTCTTTCCTGAATTGATGGGGCTGGGGTTGATGGGTCTGCTCCCAAGTGCAATTCATCAGCACCTAGAGGAGCATCCCCCAGAACAGACTGTTTCCCTGCTGTGCTCTTTTAAATCTGTATGTCCATGTAGCTGGGAAGGGAAGAGTGAGAAAGCAGTCTTGCTAGAGACAACTCTAAGGACATTTGGACTGCATCCACACATGGCCAGATGTGAGATGTGGTCTTCATATCCTTGCATCAATTCCTGCACATAAGCCTGTGTACGTGCACACATGGCAAATTTTGGGTTTAAAGATTATATGTCTCTGTCTGGGTATACCTCTGGGTTTTCACATCTGCCACTGTGTGTGACTGACTGGGTGAAAAGCACATCCATACACATCAGCTTGCACACGAAAATACACACTAATATTCCTCTCTCTGAGACCAAGGTGAAGAGCAATGGATCTAAATGTGACACAAATCAGAACACAATAGTTTCAGATGGGTCATACTGAATTATCCCAGTGGAGAACCTGAATGAGCAGGCCTGGTGTATCAACATCTAGCAGGCATTCAGATGCCAGGCTGATGCACATTGTTGGGAAAGCAGTAGAGCAGTGCAATATAAAGAGCAGAACAAAGCCAAACAGGCACCTTTTCTACTTTATGCAGATCTGGGGGAGATGTTGACAAGTAATTAATTGCCTCCAGCCAACTTCCTGGGCTACTTTTCTTGGTCTGAAACTGATCCGCTTTTTTGCTTTTTTCTTTTGATGGTGAGAGAAAAAAGTTATTTGACAGTGTGACAGTTGTATTTTCTTGGTAAAAAGGAACGGCATGCTGTGACATTTTACAAGAAAGCACGCCAAAGTGGGCTGAACAAATAAGGAATTTGCACAATGCAATCACTGGCAGTAATTAATTTTCATACTGCAATGTGATTCTTCAGGAAAGATTCGCAGAGGCAGTGATGGGCAGTTCTATGAACTGAGATTTATCACAGTGGTGTGTTGCAAACAGAATCAGATTAAGACATGAGTTACTGACATAGCAAAAGAATAATCTTGCACTCATGGTATTTGCTCTCACTTGAACTTTACCTTCTTTTCTTTTCACGTGGAAAACAGCAGAGTCTGTTATGTTTCTGCCCTTTGAAGGATTAGCACACTTATGTACAATTTTCATGTCTTATATTGAAACAGATAATGAATTTAACAGTAAATACTGCTAATTCCTTTTTTCTCTGCTTTAAAGAACTTTGTCGCTTTGAAGGAATATTCAACATAAGTAGTCAGCACTTGATCAGAAGGCCAGATCATCAAAACAGTGCAAAATCTGTACCAGTGTTAGCAGACAGATTCTCAAAAGAACTCAGCAACATGTATGGTTTTTGGTAATCTAATCTATTTCCACATCTCTACTATGCTGAAAAATATGAAGCAAGTAGAGGGCAAGTGAAATGGTCCATGTGATTTATTCTTCCTCCTGAAATAATATATTCTTCCTCCTGAAATAATAAGCTAAGCCCTACCTACCCTACAGCTAAGCTGTGTTACCAGACATGCTCCTCGCAAGGAGCCTTGCCCACCCCTTCAGCACTGCTTATGATTTCTTTTGATATGTCTAATCATCAGCTTCTTTCCTTTCCCTTTCCTTTCCTTTCCTAGAAATCACTTAACACTCCTCTCTTGTACATCACAGTATGGAATAACAAGCCCAGCTTTCAGGCTTCAGCATCAGATAGGCACAGGGGGGAGAGTGGGGATGGTGTTTTCCTGAGTCTCTTCTCTGCCTGGACACTTTCCACTCACCCCTCGTGCACTTTATCGGGCAACAGCAGATGCATCAGGAGCAGCCACTGACCTTGGGCAGCTACAACGGCCAGGCCCATATGTGCCAACATCTTCTTGTCTCTCCCAGCTGTTCTGTGATTGCCTGGGAAGAGATGAGTGCAGTCTGTCTGTGATTCATGTATTCCCCTAAGCTGTTTGATTTATTTCAGTATTAGCTTTTCTATCTGCCCAGTTCCAGACCAATTCCCCTTTTCCGGAGGACAGGCAAGGTGACATTTCATGATTCTTTTCAGTTCAGTGGCAGCCAGCTGTGTCATTTTGCCCAAAGAAATCACTGGCATTTTCAAAGGCCTTCCCTTGTGCATGTGATTGGTCACTCCTCTATTTTTTGTCTCCCACATCTCACATTCCCCTGCCAGACACTATACAGCAGGACAGCAGATAGTGTCATACCTGGTGCACCTTCACTGGTTCGGGTGGGACCAGTTCATTCGCCCTGGTGTCAGTGGTTTATAAAGGACCATCTTCCCTTCCTCTCCAGACACTGTAGCCACAGAAATAGGGAAAAAGAGTTCTTAAGATGGGGAAATCAGCTTTGGGGTCCTCGACACAGTAAAGAAATGGACCTATTTGAGCAAATTCAGAGGATGGCCATGAAGATGATCAGAGGACTGGAGCACCTCTCCTTTGAAGACAGATTGAGAGAGTTGGGGTTGTTTAGCCTGGAGAAGAACAGGATCTGGGGAGATCTTATAGCACATTCCAGTATGTAAAAAGGTCCCATAAGAAAGACAAGAATGCTTTCTAGCAGGGCCTGTTGCAAGAGGACAAATGCTAATGATTTTAAACTAAAAGTGGGTACATTTAGATTAGATATAAGGAAGAAATTATTTTACAGTGTGGGCGATGAAACCCTGGCACAGGTTGGCCAGAGGGGCGGTGGATGCCCCACCCCTAGAAACATTCAAGGTCAGGCTGGATGGGGCTCAGAGTGATCTGATCTATTTGAAGATGTCTCTGCTCATTGGAGGTGTACTGGACTAGACCTTGGAAGGTTCGTTCCATCCCATCCAAGGAGTATGAAATGCGGGAGCCGGGAGCTCGGGCAGGGTAATGGCATCATCTAGTGGCCACACGGGTCCCTCGCACGGCGCCTTGCGCGGAGCCGGGGGACCTCTTTTCTTCCTCGGGAACACGAATTGCCAGATTGTCCTTTAAGATAGTACAGGACAGAAGGGGAAACTGCGCAGGAACCTGCTGGAGGGCCCCCGGGAGCCCCTGGCTGTGATACCCAGGTGGGAACCGGCCATTCCCTGACCCGTCTAGGAAACATCACAGTCCTCACCTCACCCCTTAACAGGAAAACAGCCAAGTGGACAGTGGAAGGAAAAGCCACGATGTGTATTTAGCTGAGCACTGCCGAATAATTTTCGAATCTCCTCCTTTGCCCTCAGGCCATGGGTATAAACACCAACCCACTCTTCACGTGCACCCCAGTTAAAACTTCCCAGGTAGCTCCTCTAGTGTTCACCTACAGAAATCAGTCAAAACTATCATTCTGCAAGAAAAGAGCAGAATACAAACCCACTGAACTCACCTCACTGATTTCCTCTTCTTTAAATCTAAAAAAAGAGGGTGCAGAACCTTCCATTTCCCTCCAAGAATGGGCTCCTGCAGCCTTGCGAGGGTGGAGTGAACTTCCGATTGTTATCTGAGCCTGAGTCAGTGCCTTTCTTGAGCAATGCAACCTTTAGCTCTGCATTTCCAGGGGTTTTAATGTTTGCTTTAAAAATAAAGCAAAATAAAATAAACTCTTCCAGCCCTGATATTTTGGTACTATTATATTTACTCCAGCTGAATCTTAACTTCATCATAGTACAGTTCTTCCTGTGGGATTTAGCTAATGCTTCCAAAGCACTTGATTTATGATGAACTGTTGAAATTTGTATTCAGGGCTGCTATACAGCTGAGGGTCTGCTGTGCTTTCATTACTATCATTGTCAAGCCATTGCTTACCTCAAAGACCCTATGACAGTCTTCCTTCCCACATCCCCATAGTCCTGCTCCCCACTTTCCCCAGCACAGTTGTAGAACTTGCTTGGGAAGCAGTTCTATTGCAGCAATATCAAGAAAAAAAGCAGCTAAAAAGTTTACTTTCCTGCATTGGGTGCTGTTTTAGTGACATCCTATTCATCACACATCTGCAGTGTTTATTTCCCCTCTCAGGGTGCAGTGCTTTGTGTTGCTTAACCCCAAATGTTTCCTGGTTTCCTCCAGTCCCCGTTGCTCTCATCTCCTCAGGCTTCACTACATGTTAGTTCCCTTTCAGCTGCGATGTCACCCCCAAATACTGTGGGACAGTGCCAGAGAGACCTTATCCAGCAGAGGCATCTCCTCAGGACATGTGAAGGAGAAAGTTGAGAAAGTCTGTATTTAGTTGATTTAGAAAGCCTCCAGAAGTCTTGGCTTGGTTTCCAAGTTGTGAATGGAAGGAAGATAGAGCATTGAGGGAAGGACATGCTATTTCCAAAAAACTGTAAGTGAAATACCATGCCTGGAAAAGTCAAGAATATTTCAGCATGAGGAGAGTGTTGACTACAGGTGCTGGCAAGGATGTGGAGAAACAAAACAGGTTAATGTGAGAGGTGAGTTGAAACAGGCATCTGTCAGCAGGAAACCTCCTTACTAACTGTTGTTCTTTCCTCCTGTGGCAGGTAATGGACAGCTCGATGCCCCTGATTGGGGAGCATGTAGAAGAGGACAGACAGCTCATAGCTGATCTGGTTGTTTCCAAAATGACTCAGCTTGTCGTCACTACTGGATCTACACCATCACCACTGAGGCCTTGGGTATGAGTGAATAGAGACCTTGTGGCCAAGTTATTTTCCTGAACTTTTTTTTCTCTCTCTCCTCATGGAGGAGTCAGACATGTCAGAAAATTGAAGTGTCCTATATGGGAGTGTATTGGACAGACTGACTCCTGATCTTCCAAAGTCTCTCATACACTTTTTAAAGTGGGTGGCCCTAAGGAACACATCTCTCTCCCTTCTCTCCTTCCATATAAGTGTGACATCACACCAATAGCGTGTCCATGCATATAGACATTCTGACTTCCTAAATTCATGGGTTTGTACTGAGGGCAGACATTTTTAGAGATTCTTCTAATGCCCAACTTCATTTTCATCTAACACCATCCCTCAGGATAGGTTTTGTGCCAGTTTTTGCATCCCTAATGAAAATTTGTGCTTTCAAGAACAGAAAGTAGAAATCTCCACCAAGACTTGTTCCATTACCTACTGCAGCCTTTCTTCTTTGGTGATGCCCTTTGGCCCCTTCATCAGGAGGAGGCTTGACTAAAGCTGAATTCAAATAAGACCTTGTCACTTTGGCTTTTAAACTGACTCCTTAGTGCTTCTCGTGTATATCCATTTTGAGTACCAAATGCCTCTAATTTTAGTGCTGCATTTCCCATTGGCAGGTCTGTGTTAATGAAACACACCAGAACATAACCTGTGTATCCGGCTGTATGTGCTATGTCTCTTTCAGTATGTAGCAGAGGGGCCAAACATGAAGGTTTGAGGACAAAAAACCTCTACAATAAGAAAGACGAGAGTAAAAAGTTTGAGGCATAAAACTGACTGCGATGCACTGGTATAATTTTCATTTCCACTTGAGACAGAAAAAAAAGGGAGAAAGCACTTTATGACTCTCTGCCTTTGTCAGACGACAGTCTGTTCCTCCTAAACCAGGTCCCCATATGAAGGATATTTGGCGTTACTCCAAGTTTTAGCTAGAGTGAAGGAGTAAACATTTAATAGACACTAAAAATGCTTTGAGGCAGGGGAAGTGATACAGAAGGGATAGTATTTACTCTGGCCAAAGAAGAATCAAGAACTGCCATCTGAAATAGCCAAGATATAGAATGTATGAACTAAGAGAAAGGGGAAACCAGCAGAAACTGAGAACATGGACAGATGCATCTGTTTTCGATGTCCTTAATATACCAGTACAGTATTGGATTGGATTACAACAGACCTAAAATAGGGCCAAAATAAGAACAAAACAAATGGTCTTGGAGGGATAGGATGTCAAATAGAAGAGTCAAATAAGAAAAGTGTCTTCACTGGGAATACAACTTAAAATTATCTGAATATATAATCGAGAAAATCAAACTCACAAGCATGTTAACTAGAGTGTTTTGCTATAGAGAAAGAGCTTGGTGCCACAAACATTGCAGAAACTGCACACACTAAAATTACTAACATAATGTTATAACAGTCAGAAATTTGCAGGGAGAAATAATTAAATACGAGGCCAGTGAGATGCAGAACTAGAGCTACAGATGAAGACTTCCACAGAATGAAGAAAAATAATAATTCTTAATATAAGAACAACAGTACTGAATACATAGAAACATGAATACTTGGACATCCTATGGGTACGAATAGAACATCTATATATATATTATTTGACCTCTCTGTACTAGTCACTGGATCAAGAAAACCTGAGAAATTATGAAACTGAGTGCACAGCTTTGACAGAGATGGAAAAAGTAAGAAGTCAGAACAATGTAAGACTACAGCTATCAAGAAGCAAAGTCAAATAGCAAATAACTCAGTGGGACAGCAATTGAGAGGGAGTTAAAAACACCTTTGACTTTGCCTTAAAAAGCACCTGGGTGCAAATTCAGAAAGTTAATATATACCATTAGGTTTCCTGCACAAGGGACAGATGTGATATCAAAAAGTATGACACAAGCAGAAAAGAAAAATAAGCAACTCCCTAGCATTGAAAGTAGAACTGTATGGATGCTGTTTGAGAGACCATTGTTTTCCAGAATGCATTTCTGATCTACTCCTGAACGAAGAATGTAACAAATAAACTTGTAGAGATAAGGGACAAAGAGGACATTCAAGACAAACAGGGGGCAAAAATCTTTCAAATTCAGAAATCTGACTTTTAAGAAGACCTTTATGCAGCATCACACAAGTAATAGAAGGAAACGTAAAAATGATAGAAATTTATTTTGAAGAGCAGATAGAGGGAAGAATGAAACAAATTCTTCGAGTTCAACAGCAAATTGAACCCTACCAAAGAATTGGTGGTCTCTATGGATCATCCAAAATTAAGAGAGAAAAGCAAAACAACAGGGACAGTGTTGTGATTCTAGTAAATCTAAATGCTGAATGCTGGGAACTTCTTGACCTGGTTATAGTTTTTCCTGATCAGAATGACAGGGAAGAGAGCGAAAACTGTTATTAAATCAGTGATGACTCATATTTTTAAAAATTATCAAGCACCCAACCCCAGATGGCTATGTCCAATGAACTGAATTTAGGAGCTGAATTTACCTGCCAAAAAGATGTGCAATATCATTAGAAATACTTACTTCTCCAGAGGATTGGTGTACAACAAATACAAAATACGTATTTTAAAAGTTGTAAGAGTAATTTAGAAAAACTTAGACAAGTCATATACTTCATGAATTATCTCAAATGATAATATAAAGAATAATACAGAAGACTAATAAACCAACAGAACCGCAGCTTAACAGCACTACATTATTTTTTTTGCAAAGAAAAAATGTCCCATGAATTTCCTTTTGATTCTTTTCCTCTCATTTCTTTGAGAGTTCTTTTATAAAGTGGTAGATAACAGGCAATCGGTCAAAATAATGTAGCTAGTCAAAAATAGCCTTAGGCAAGGTAACAGGCAAGAGCTATTACAGAAAGAAAGCAGAGAGGGGCCAAAAGGCAAAGTTTTATTGTAAAGCAGAAGCTGACCTCAAAGACATAGCTATGAGAGATTTTAATACTTGTCAGCCGGTAGCAGAAGGAATACTTCAAGGATACTAAGCCTGGCTGTGTTGATAAATGGGTTGGTTGAGCCCAGGACTGGGCAATGACAAATTTGTTTTCATGCCAACAACCTGAAGCCAGGTTTCATGGTTACAGCTGAGGTTCTTTCCTTGCCTCTCTGATCCACCACCAGCCTTTCCCCTCACTGTTTCTCTTCCAAAGGCAGAAGACCTCGGGCTGCCTCTCACACTTTCATCTCTGAGCCTCAAAAGCCTGTTTTGCCTCCGTGTCTGAGATGTCCTGACTGGCTGTAGGGAAAGGCTCTAGAAGTGAATATGAGATCTAATTCCCTTTCTTCAGCTGTTCTAATCAGGATGTCTCATTGCATTAGGACATCTCACAGCACTAAGACAGTAAATTTCCACCAACACCAAGGCAAGGTTTAGTGTCCCAAACTATGTAGAACTAGAAGCCATGAATGGAAAATTCCCAGATTTTCCTCCCCCATTCATCTGCAAGTTCCAGATCCATAGTGTCAAAGATGGGCTGGCAACCTCATCAGAGAAACTAATTTCAATGTTTCCAATTATGAAACATTTCTTCTTATTTCCAGAATCACTTAGCTCATTCTCCTGACCTTCCAGGAGCCTTGAAGACCCTTTTATCATTATGTTTTCCATGTAAATAATCCAGCATGTACCAGCCTATCTGTCTCCAGCTTCCCCTGCTTTCATAAACAGTTTTGTGCAATAGGATTACTCAGACTTTTGTTAACTTTGTACTGGCCCTTTGTACAGCAGTTCTGTGTTGCTTAATTTGTGTATTAAAATATCTGTCAAAACGACTAAACAGTGAGAGAGAAGAAAGAGCAGATGGCACCAAATTATTTGCCTTAGTCAGGACCAGGGATGGCAGTGAAGAACATCTGACAGAGTTACGTATGTTAAGTCACCACAACAGCAAATGAAACTCCATATGGAAGACTGAATGGTAAGCTAAATTGGGGATAGAGAGAGGGAGAGCAGAAACAATCTGCAGATCTTTCAAGTGGCACTAGCCATTCCCTTGAGAAAGACTTTGTCGCACACAGGCTAATGAAAACCATTGCTCAGCCTATGGTTGTGTTGACAAGGGAAAGGCAGGAAATTAGGATGCTGGAGAAATGAACAAGCAATGTATACAGAGAACCCAGATATTGCTTCATCTGGAAAAATGTAAGCAGACCCACCTCTGGCATCTGTAGAAGGAATCACAAAGCTGGGAAAGAGAAGTTGGTGATGAAAACAATTAGGGGCTTGGAAATGTTCCCATGGAGGGACTGAAGGAATTCAGTCTCTTGGCTTTAGAAAGGAGGTGAATGGGAAAGAGGGCAGTAAAGGTTTGCAAAATAATGAATGGCCTAGCAGGGGCAGGTTGTGAGAACTAGTCGCAAAACTCAAAACAAAGCAATGGAGATAAGAAATGGGAAAGACAGCGAGGCTGAGAGCTGAGCAAGACTCAAAGGGTCAGGCTGTAAATATCAAAACAAAATATCTGGAACTGTTGCAAAGATTTTGCAGAGCAGATAATAAGCTTCATGTTTCAGGGTTAAAGCTGCCCCTTGCTTATTAGCAATCAAGAGACCCCTTAGGGTAAAGAGATGATTACTCCATAGACATTTCCACGGTTCATCCCTCCTTCCTTTGGAACATCTGGTGCTGGCAACTGTCCAAAATGGGAGATGGGACTGAGAGACCCCCTCAGGCTAGATACATTTGGTAATTCCTGATTGCCTAAAAAACATTCTAAACTGTAATTTCATTGTTATTCCCTGTGAGCAAACAACTTCTATGTTCTTTATTACTCACCTCTCCATTTTAGTCCCATGAGATTTTACCAGCCAGATGCTGCATCTGTGTGTGTGTGTGTGTGTGTGTGTGTGTGTGTGTGTGTGTGTGTATTTAAGGAACACTTCATGACTTTACAGTTCCTGTATTACCTCAGGGCTTCTCTTTGGGGACTCTGTATTAACTGGAATGGCTTTTCTTCCTCTAGCCTCCACAAGTTCAGCCTGTGTCAATGAAATCTCAGACTGGACCTCAGCTTGGACAGCTGTCACAACCACGGCCTCCTCCCCAAGGTACAGTTCTTTGATTCCCATGACAGTGATGACCGTGAGCCCGATCAGTTTGCCTTCTAAATAAAAGCTATCAGGACAAAGAATTCACTCATTTTCTGATTCACTGACAAGCAGGCAGGAAATTCAGTGTGATGTTAAAGCAGATATGTCATATTCCACAGGAGCTCAGAAAGTGGGATGAAAATTTGATACAGGTCCAGTTGGTATCACCGGTATGACTTGTCTCAGCAAAACAAGGACACTTGAACTGGCAGTGGAGTAGGGACTCTGAGCATGGAATATATTTGTGTTTGTACAAAGCTGTAGTCGCTACAAGTGTTAAGAAGTGATGGGAAGATGCTAATATTGTCAGGCTGGAACAGACACCAGTGTGGCAATGTCAGGATCCTTGACCCATCTGTCCAGGTGTTCCCACGTCAACAAGAGCTGACAGCAGAAGCAGGTTTGACTTCTGTGGCGTGGCCAGAACAACAGGCTTGGCTTATTGTCCTGATTTATGCTGAGGTGATGAAGCACAGGGCTGCCCCAAACCACACCAATCACTCAATTCACATAACTGATTAGACGCTCATTTTTGCCACCTTTGTCCCTTCCTTTCTTCACTCCAACCTCCCACCAAATTAACACCCACCTCTAGTTATCCTTTCCTCATTGGTCACAGTTTTGGTGCATCCAGAATTTAGTATTTCTGATTCCAAATGCAACTGTGTAATCTTGGTATTACAGAGTATTACTGATACGAGCTGTCAGCCTTGCAGGATACCACCTCCCATCTGCCTCCAGTACTCCCCTTTAGTCCTCTGTAAAGTTGGGTTTTTCCCCTCACATAACTCCCCTGACCACCTGTGAAACCCAGCCAGGCCTCACAACACTATCTGTACCTTCTGTTAGGTTCTCACAGCGTTATCTGCCATGTCCAGCAATTTCCCAAGTCACATCCAATTGTTTTCCACTTCCTCTTCAGAGTCTGCTACCAGTGCAGCTGAAGCCACCTGCTGATGATGCTGGAAGGGACAATTCCAGCATGGATAGTGATAGGATGGAGTGTGCCACATCCAGCTGCTGGGCCCGTGAAGGGACTGCTGACCCAAACTAGCAGGGTCAGCTTTCATTTCCCACAGGGCTGGTTCTCCAGTGACTCTTCCTTCCCCAAGAAGGAAGTGCTTACCAAGGATAAGAAACACCAGATGAATGGAAGGGTAAAGCAGGTTAAAATTACTCCCTTCGAGGAGAGTGGAGGGGCTTCTTTAGCGATGAAGGAGGTAGAGAAATGGACAACTCTACAGAAGAGAACATGACACCAGCCTTAGGCTTATGAGAGAGGTTTTTCCTTATTCTTCTCCATGAAGCTAAACTGAAGAGTATCCTCCCTTAGCAAAACCTGTTCTTCCATGTGGATGCGCCGTGTTTGCTGCCCACCACAGGCCCTACCTCACGGAGTTTGTGTCTCTGTGTCCCTTCCAGGTGGGCCGCGCCAGCCACAAGGCCCTCAGCCCCCACGAGCAAACGCGCCTCCGCAGCAGCGCCTCTCTCCTCAAGGACAGCAGCCCCAGAGTCCCCAGTCCACGTCCCCTCAGCAGCAAAGGTCACCTGGATCTCCACAGCAGGTCCGATCAGCGACGGGGTCGTCTCCAGTCCAGGCTCCCAAGGCAGGCGCGTTCCCCCCGCAGCAGCCGAGACCTCCTGCCCAAGGCCGGGCTCCGAGCCAGCCAAGCCCCACGGAGACACCCAGACAGCAACCTGCCCCACACCCACATTTGAAGTAAGTGCGCTGATAACCTGCTACCACGTGTAGGTACCCTGGGCTGACAGGAAGAACATATCACGTGTTGTCAGGCAGTAGTGCCCAGGGACAAAGGCCTGCACAGCTGTGAGTGATTTCAGAGGTATATATACATCCCTGGGGAGAACAGGCCACTACTGACCTGTTGTCAGGAAGAACGAGTTGTATTTGACGTTGCTCAGATTTCACGTTCTTCCTCTTGTTCATGTGCACATTGTTAATTGTGTGCTCTACCCTGGCCATATCAACACAGCCACTGCCTTCCCACTAGGGTGTACACTCCTTACAGGCTATAAACAACACAATATTGGCCAGAAAACTCAAAAGGACTCGTTCCTTCATTATTCCCTGAATGCAGGAGCCACACAGGTTCTTTACTAGGCAATTTTTTGCAATTGGTAGCAAAAAGGCAGACGGGGCAGAGAGAAGTGGAAGTGGCCCGACTCATATATATAAAACTCCAGATGGTGACTGTATGTTGAAGTGCTCTTCTGGAACAGAGCACACCGATCAATTATTGTGCATCTTTGGGAGCAGCCTTTGCTGTCACCCTTCATGGGACATATCTGGCTGGCACCATGTCGAAAAAAAAGTCTGATGCTGACAAAAAGTTAACACAAGCAAATTGGTATGAACAGGCCAGAACAAAATATAGGCTAGGAATGAGAAGACAATTTCTAGGAAGCAGAGAAGTGATATTCTGGAACAGACTTTCAGTGATGATGTTTACATTAGCAAGGCAAACCAAAAGAATTGCACTTAAGGATCAAAATGTTGATGCTAAGGATGCAGTCACCACACTATACATACTTCAGGTACTTCATTTTCAGAGTCTGGTCTTGTTGTGGATACCTATTACTGACCAGAAGAAACTACTCAGTGACTAAGCACAGTAACAGGGAAAACTGGGAGATGTCCTGTAAAAGCACAGTCCTGATCTGAAGTCAAACACTAGCAGATACACACCCAGGAGCAGTGTGGCCAAACCAGCTCTGCATCACAGAGCCGATAGTCAGAGCAGAAGGCCAGGGAGGGCAGGCAACAGTACATATTGCAGGGGATACGGCTACCAACTTGCCAAATCTGCTTTCACAGCTGAAAGGACAGGACCAGCACTCATGGTATGGCTGATGAGAGACAGGTGACCCTCAGTATGAATCCATTCTTCTGTATTAGTAGTGAAATTACTTAATGGTTCCTCACAGCTGCACCAAATGGTAATTGCATACTTTTAGTCAGATGTTTTCATCAACTCTTACTAGTCTGGACTGAGGCATTTGCCCAAGTCGCATTCTCTCCCAGCCCCCCCATTCCTGGGTGTCTTAGCACATAGAGATTGTTCTTGCTAACCTCTCCTTTCATCCTTAAATTTGTCTGTGTGATGGAACACAAAACACCACCAGTCAGCTCTGAAGTGCCACCTTCTCCTGCTGAGTCCGAACTCTGTTTTCCATTTCAGCAAATCACAGTCCCTGACAAACACCTTCAGCATATCTGAATCACCTCAGAGGGGAAACGCCAGTGAAGATGAAGCAAAAGCTGAGACCATCCGCAACCTGAGGAAATCATTTGCTAGCCTGTTTTCTGATTAACAGTTCTGCAGCTGGATCCGTGCTTTTGTCAGCCCTCACTCTACATAATAGCATACCTGATGTCATCCTGGAATACAGTCAGTGGAACCCAGCAACTTACAACTACCACTTGGGTAAAGGGAATTTAGAAAACTACAGTTGTTTTAATACAAAGAAAATATTCTAATAATGGTCTGAAAAGTGACTGTATAAAAATGTCACTATTTCATTGTTTTTTGTGCGTAATCAGAATCACATCTGTTCAAATGACTGAGCTGTAAAGCAAATTTTACTCTTGCTAACTTCTGTGGAGTCAACACAGTTATGACAGTGCAAACTTGGTTTTGTTTTGGTTTGTATATAGTCAATACATTTGCTAACTTCCAATTACTGGATTCTTGTTAAGGTCAAGCTAAAAATACACATGCTTCTTTCAGAAACACATGTGCAAAGGCAGAGTCAAGAGTAAGTATCCTTTGACTGATAAAGTGAGCATGCTTCAGCATGGAAATACAGTGAACTGTGGAACTTCATACCAACTTCATAAAAAGTCATTTTTCAGATTAAAACTACGTTCAAGTTAAGTATGGTACCAGGCATCAGTAAGCACCAAAGATCACATGAGCAGGTCATGCAGATGGACTGCTGGTTTGTTCCAGATCTCTCTGCTCATAGCAGATAAAATATCTTTGTTTCATGCCTTGCATTTATGTCCCCTGTATGTGATTCCCAAGTTCTGAGAGAAAAATGTCACATTCTAACGCTGTAGCCTTAGCTCAAAAATAACCTGAGAAATGGGTCTTCCACAGACAAAAAACCCAACAACTTCTCCTGCCCCTGAAAACACCAGAGTTCACACTCAGAGTTCACCTAAATTCCAGACAAAACCCAGCTAAACTGCAAGCACTTTGGTGACTTGGTCACATCTGGCTAAGTATGTCCCTCAGGAACATGCTTAATTAATAACAGAGCTGATGAAGTGCACATACTTGTGTGCTGAGTGTTCCATAACACCAAATGCACAGAGATATGGAGTGAAATCCTGTTCTCCCTCCTTGAACTCCCACTGACTTTGCTGGGGTGAATGCAAAATGACAGAAAGGTGACAAACCTCCAATAGAACAGGAAAATTGTATTTCACAAATAAGATGAGCTCGGTTCATCCAGAGACACCAAGACATGGGAGGCAGAGCATGTATGGGTTACCCCAAGCAGGTAACAATGTGTCAGTCTTTCCTGACCACCCCTAAGAATTATTCTTCCAGAGAAGACAGAGATGGATCTTTGCTGCTGTTTTCCACTAAGCCTCCAACACTGAATGAAGCTGTGTATGTGCATATATACTAGAACTGGGACATTGTAAAACCCAGGAATGACATAACCTATGTTCATGATTAAAAAAAACCCCACCCTAGGTAAATCCATGTATTTATAGCTATTTCTACCAGCTGAGAACCTCCCCCTTGCCCCCTGCAAGCTCTATTCATAACACACCTAATGCAGCTGCCAGTCCTCATCTCATCTCCTCAAAATACAGCTTCAAGGCCAGATTTGGCTTCATGCTTCCCTTAGCAACTTCACCACGATGATGCTTAGGAATGCCCACGGAGGTCAGTAAGTTTTAAGTTTATTTCAGCCAGTGGCACAGATCTTTGCTGTCACTTAAATCAGAAGATCCCCAAAGCAGCAAAAGCAACAGCTGCATTTGTCATCTCAGATCTTATGATTCACTGATGGGAATAGAGCCAAACAAGGAAATCTTTCCTGCACAGCACCTGTAATGAACATCTAAATCCAATGCAGTCATCTGGACCTTGTATGACCTACCCCTGAGCAGGCCTTTGCACATATAATGGCAAGTAACAGCATAGCTTTTCCAGGTTGAAAGTCTCTCAAGAGACTCATCTGGATCAATGATTTATACCTCATAGCCAGTATTACAGAACCACCTTACTCTCTGATGATTTGTCTTCTGTTTTTTGGGGGTTTTTTTCATCCAGTTCAGAGTTGTCCTTCAAGGTTTGCTATGCAGTTTACAATGTAGCATCATAAATACATGTCATTGTCTGAGGAAAAAAAACAGTCCCTGCTGTTTTGCAGTCTCCAGGAGCAATAAAAGAGTGACAAATGGGCTTGAGCAAGCATAGTCCCACTGGCAAGAATAGCAGATTAACAGGCTCCACTATACGGAGAAGAGGTAATACAACGCTGGCAGGACAGGCTTTCCTTCTGTAACACTTCTCTCAGCATGGTTTATGCCTTTCCCTACTAAATGGTCACCAGAGATGCAGAGACAAATAAAAGTTTACTGTCAGAATCCTCAGTTGCTCTATCCCCTGAAACTCTTCATGTCTCCCTTGCCAACACAACATATACAAAAAGGTAACTAGTGACCGGTATGACATGGCCCCATAAATCGACCCAAATTCATCGCTGAAACCACAACAGCTGGATCATTTGCTGATGCTGCATTTAAATACAGCAGGGCTGTCCTCTGATGGACCACAGTAACAGGATAGCACTGCTGACTTGATACACAGCAGTGACTCAAATCTCTTTATTTGCCTACAGCTCCCAGCTGTCACCTTTCAAGGGACAAGCAAACAGAATTGCATTTCCCCTCCTTCTAGCTTCAAATTGCAACAAGTACAAGCAACAGGCACTCTCAGCTTAACTTAGTTACTCCCATCGTTCCTGAAAAGCATCTTCACTTCTATTCACAGAAGTGCTGTAATGAAAACACTAAGTTGATTTCCTAAATTGAAATTATGAAAATCTATGTCATATACTATAAATGTCCCAACAGTACATCTCAAGTCTAAAACTATGATGCTCACAAACTAGATGTTATTGCTAACGGGAAAGTCACAAATGCATCATCCTATCTTCAGGCTGCCACCTTTGATACCAGGCTTCTACTCCAAAATCCCTACCGTTTAACAAAGAGACGGAGGGAACACAAGGGATATATTCTCCATTTATAAGAATGGGAAATTAAAGTATACCCAAGAGACATTTAGGTACCTAAACATAACAGCTGGAGTTAGGGGCAGTAAGAAGGCAACAGAAAAACTGGTAATAGGAGCTACATTTAAATCACAGAGCAGGTAAGACCCACAATGTGCCTTGGGATCTTTCTTACACAGTTCTGAAAACTGAGCACCTGGTCAGAGCTTTCTTTTGTCCTTCTTGCTTTAGTTTTCTTCATGTAGAAGCCAGGAAGCATGAGTTGGTTTGTGTTTGGATCTAGACCAAAAAGAAGCTGGGACACAGCTATGACACCCACCCATATCCACTACCTGGAACATTAGTTTACATTTTGCTGTTTAGGTACAAACTGAGAAACATCTTGATTGTCTTGTCATAGCTAGGTGAGGTATTTTAAGAGAAATGTCATTTACATTCCCAGGCGAGTTAAGGTCCAGAAGAACAGCAGTTCTGCCTGTAAATACAGTGGTAATTTACTGTCTTCCACTAATCACAAGCAGGTACAAGACGTTACACCGTGCGTATGGCTCAGCTGCTTCATCTGGTTGTTTTAAAGTTTCATGAATAAGACAAAAAAATAAATAGAAAAGCCAAGGATAACAGTTCCTTATTTCCAAGTGACTGTTAGCAGCACTCTTAACAGTGCTGGGTACTGGTGAACAGTACAGGTAAGAAATACTCATCTTCAGGCACTTCATCTTTTGTGATTCCTCTTTTATAAAAGTCTGCAACAGGAATTACATACACACTTGACTTAGGAGCTGGCAAATAAAGCAAGAGCTAGTTTTCAAGTATTTCCTCTGTTTTGTCTTCTAGTTTTATACTATTGGTCCCGAGATATTCACTTTATAGTTCATATCCTGTTTTATGAATAACAGGAACTCCTCTTTAAGGAACTAGACAGTTCCGGGTAAGTCAGGTTCCTTTATCTTTGGCTCACAATACCTCTACTACAATGTGAAGGACAACAAAAAAAGGGGAGGAATATCTTCATGTCCCTTAGTGGCATATGTGTAAAAAGGCTGAGTTCATTTCTTCAAAAAATAAACACTCAAATGACAAAATCAAGGATAAACTGAACCTTTGGCATCAGGCTGGCAGAAGTACGACTTCGTGATTTACTTCATGGCAGACAGGGCCCAATTTCAGAGCAGCACGCAGCATGCCAGCAGGTTAAGCCACGTGACTGCCATCAAGGCACTGGCAACATGAGTACCATGGGCACCATGAAATTAACTTGTCTCATATGAATAGAGATCACTTTTCTCAGAAATAGCTTGAAAAAAAAAAAAGAAAAGGATACGTTTTAAATTATTTTACCAGTTAAAGCTGTATAATTTTATCTGAAAATCATGTATTCGTTGCTGAAGCACTCATCACAAGGACAAAATGGTGCAAGACCAGCGCAATGTACATTTCCCTTTTCCTTTTTATAGTCAGGGGAATATAAAGCAGCACTGTAAGCTCTAAGAGGTCTGACTATGGATTTCACTTGTGAAAACTCTTTTGGAACAAGGCAATTCAACTCCTGCAGGTAAACACTGAAAGTTAAGGATAATCTTGGTTTTGAAGGGAAAACATTCTGTGAAGTAGAAAAGGGAAGAAAGAAGCAATACAACTTTTGACAGCAAAATAAAGTATTGTATTTTACTTCCACTGGAGTTAATGGCAAAACTTCCTGACCCTACTGAAGTCAGCTGATTTTATACAAAACAAGAAGATGAATCACTGAAATATCACCTGAAAAAGCACAGAAGTATTACTGATTAAACAGCTTGTATTTAACAGGAAATGCCTTTCCATTTCCACTGTTGGAATTTCAAAAAGGTTTTAGAAAATAGTATCAGCTGTCACAACAGTCAACAGTACCATTTACATTTATAGAAACACTAAGATCAATCATCTTAAAAAATATATAAGAAATTAAAAGTTCTAGCAAAGTTTAGTCATTCCAGTCTTCCTTTAACTGAGCTCCAGCATCAGTCTGCAGATCTCATCAGGAGACTTTAGCAGTGGTCTTGTTAGTTGCTCATTAGTTAATAAGACAATACTTGAAAGGTGCTCGTAACATGCTACAATACATTTCTTTTTGGCAAGATGTAATCTGATACTTCTGTAATTAAATGGAATTTACTGAATTCATTCTATTTCTCATGTTGTTGTGATCCCATTTCCACTGCAACCAGGTCAGCCGATTTAATTTCTTAAGTAAGTCAGATAGGGAGAGAAGAGGCATTTTTGCACCACTTTTAGTTCACACACAGTAAATGCACCCATGTACTACAGATCCTTACTTGTAAAGTCAAGGAGAAAGACAAAAGTTTTGCTGCTGATTCTTTGTAAAGTTGCTCTGCTTCTGTTTAGACTTCTGAGTTGCACTGTAGCATGACTTTACTCAGTTGTTTGTAAAATTAATGAATTTTTGTGTTCTAATATTTCCATTGTAAAGAAAATTCCTTCCCTGTATTCTTTGTGCATTAAGTAACAATACAAAAATGCTTTTTACCTAATAAAACACTAAAGGAAAAAGGAAACAACATCTTCAAAAATTTCCATGAACACACATCTGTGAGGACAGTGGTAGTATCCTGTTCTATGTGATACATGGTAACTTGTTAATAAAGATTATTAATTAGCCCAGTAGATTTCAAACAACATTGTTTCTCCTGGCAATTTAGTAAACTCTTCAAATAAGACAGACAAGTATAGGGTTTGTATTTAAAGTGCTCTTTATCTGGTGAAGCAAGTATTTGGCCGGTATCCTTCTGGTCTGTAAGTAGCACTTCACAGATGACTACGGGCAAGGAGGAGGGGAAGGAGAACAAACTGCTCTAAGTTGTAGCTCTTTGTAAAACAGACCTTAGTGCCAGGTGGTACAGCACTACCAGAGCACAAAACAAACCCAGCCTTTGTGGCTGGAACACTACCATGCACACAGGTTCTTGACACAATCTGAAAAGAAGGCAGATGTTAGTGCCTGGGATTTGCAATCTCCTGCAGTTAGAAAGCAAGCTAGGCAACTAGAAAACTCACTGCAGGAAAAAGCAGCAATCAAATGAATGCACGGCGAATGTCCATGGGGCGGCCCCGGCTGGGTCGAGGCGAAAACCTGTCATTGGGACCAGCTCGTCCTGGAAGCGTCGGGTTTGCTCCAGGCAAGGAACCAATTGGGTCAAAATGTGGTCTGAATGGAGGAAACTGACCTGGTGCTTCTCCCGGGCCAGGAATGAGTGAGTTAATAGGGTCTCCAACATATGGAAGTGTTGGTCTCTCATCATACTCTCCACCAATAATCATTGGGGGATAAATTGGGTTTGATGGGAATGGGTTGGGAGGAAAGGGATTAGGATAGAATGGATTGGGATGAAAGGGGATTGGATGAGGTATAGGGGGCAGAAACATCATGTGCCTCCATCTCAGGGCCTCCTTCTTCTGTTTCAACTTTTTCTTGTATAGCTGCAGACAGAAAAAGAAGGCATTTTAAAGCTCTGTAAGTGTTCCAGCTTCAGCAACTACATTTGGTTTTACAGCACTTCTCAAAAAGTACTCCTTGCCAGTCTGAAAACCCAGAGCAGCAACTCCCCTGCCTGCCAAAGACCACACACAGCAGCTGTGGAAGATAACTAACTCACAATTTGGGCACGCACCACACAACTTGTTGATGCTGCTTTCTCCTACTCTGACCAACATGCATACATGGAACACCATAGTTTTGAACTTCAGTTTAACTCAAAGTGACTGCCCCACAAAGTCTATGCTTAATTCTCAAGTTACACTGAACTCAGAAAGACCAGATAAAAAAGCCACCTACTTCTTTCCAGTCTGTATCACGAGGCCTTGCAATAGGATCTACAAAGAGAACAAAAAAATTAAGAAGAACAAGGAGCATTTGTGCCACAGATGACTACAGTTTGCCAGAACTCACAGAATAATCAAGATATTAAAAAACCACTTTCTGGTCAATACATCTTTTCATAAAAATAATGCACCTTAAAACATATAAAGCTCCAGGACCACTCAATAGGTAATCTACTTGCACAGCCACTCTATGTAAAGCATCATCTCCAAATGTTACTCAGTAAGAAGAGAAATCCCTGAAACACTGTCCCCACCTTTGCTTTCTGACAGCACGTCCCTTGATTACCTTTGTTTCTTCAATTTCTTATGAGAAATTGTAGCAGGAATATATCCTCCCTCCACTTCCTAATATCTGCAATGGGCAGTACACCAGGGTAGCAAAGGAAACAGATGAAAACAAAGAAAGCCTGCACCACAGAATGGGAAGAACCATGTGGTCCACCAGTAATGGCTCATAAGACTGTCAACAATTTTCCTGGTTTAAAACTGCGCATCCACCCAAATTACAGCTGACCAACTGTACTGCATTTACTCACAGGGTTTAAATATCATTAGCGGTTGCCTGAGGAGCCTCTTATCAAAATCTGTCAGAGCTAATCCCTCTGTTAACATGAGAAGTAATTAGAAAAAGCTGTGCCTCGACATACCTCGGAAATCCCGCAGATACATAAACCTCCACAGAAGTTGGTCATTGGAAGCTGCGTAAAGATCACGGCAAACAGCAGAGAGAGAGATGAGTGAACGGACATCCAGAAGTCTGAAAATCCGAAGCTTGAGCTCAAGAGGAAGGACCACTAATCCAAACACATCTGGCAAGTTCAGAGCTACAGAGTGAAGAAAACAGAAGCATTACCTAAGCATTTTGGATTTTAATCTATCTCTAAAGACCCTAAAAGAAAGAACGAACATTATAATCTTTCCCTTAAATCCTCTCCCTTTCATGCCTGAGTTACGCTACTTTCCTCAGCAACTACTGTGATGTGACTTTTGCAAAACAGATCTCTTGCAACTCTAAGCACACTTACAGAGTGTACAAAATAGGGCAAACGACACTTTATACTGGCCACTACACCTAAGAAACATTCTAAACACCTAACTATGTTTATAGGTTACAGAACAAAGGAATAGGTAAAGAAAAAAAGACCCAGCCAATTTCATGAGTTTCACATTAATTTCACATTAAATACAGAGCATAAGATTCACATAAACACTTCCTGCACTGAAGTTGAGAGGGGAATTCCATCGAATAGTCTCCAGAATACAAAGCTGAGACCTTTTATGGCAATAACTACACAGAGACAGCCTGGCTTCCTACTGCTTCACAAACACCAGCTTGGGTTACTTCCTACCATCCTTTCAAAGCCCTCAATGCCCAGTTACTGACAAGATCATTACTGAGGTCAGACTTCCAAATATGATGCTATATAAATTTTTCTGTTTTGACAAAGAAATAGATCAAAACTACTGAACTACTGCTACAAAATTATTGTGGTATGATTTTCTCATCATTTCAGTCTCTGAAGTGAGACTAGAGCAATCAAAAATTAAACCCAGAATTATATTAATATTTTCTCAGTCACAAAGATTAATATAATTTCTTTAGAATAGATATATACTTTATGCTTACTCTTTATATACCCATCACTGAGCAGCTGCTTCTAACACTTGTCCTCCAAGGATTTGATAGACTCCCTTCCTTCCATCCTAAAAAATTAAGTACCATCTCTAACTGTAAATATTTTCTCTCACCTTGTCGGGCAGCAGCCAGGAGAGAATAAACCAGCTGGTCTTTAAAGAGACGGGATAACTTCTGAAGGTCTTTGTAAACACCTGCAACCTTCTCTATCAAAGAAGAGAAGTAAAAAAGCTTAACTTCAAAAGTTTATAATGCAAAAATTACAAGAATTACAGTTTTCTTATAATCAGAACTCTAATCTGCTTGTGATCTTGATGGGAGCAGTTCTGCAGCAAGAGTGTAACTAGACTGCAACAAGTCAGTCGCTGACAAACTAGAGACCAGTTCCATGGTCACGCTAAGCTTTCCCTTTGGCCTTAAAAAGCACAGGTAAGGGGAAGACTTGAGTTCTTCAGAAACAAACTGACTCTCAAGCTGCCAGAGCTTCCTTTGTCAGATTTCAAAGCTCATGTGTAACATACACTTATGTTCTAAATGCCTGCAATATTCATTTTTCCAGCAGAAGAGTTTTTCTATTCTGTTCTCTAAGAAAGGGGAACCAGAAGACTCTACTGTTATACTGGACACATTTCAGTACTCAGTTCTTCTAAAGCCTTTCAATTAGACTTATACATCAATGACTGGGACTACACAGAAAATAGTATAGGACACTGAGTCAGCCTCAACTGCCAATAAAGCAGCTCATATACTTCAGAGTACAAAAGCCTAGTCATGTCTGTGCTCACAAGGCTTCATATCAATCTGCCCTTCTCTGCTCCCTTACCTTAGTCTTCCCTCTAATTTTGGCACTTTGGAGAAACCTATGTGGCCACTACATGTCTTCTGACAAAAAAAATTAAACAATTACAGTGCCACAGCAAGAGTGTTGGCACCACCAGCTCTGAAGTCCTGAGCAGCCAGGCAGAAAGGGGTATCTTCCAGCACTGCTGTCTCAGAGATTCAAACATATGCTCAGGACCTCATAAGTAACAGGCATATGGGCCAAAGGATAAGTTGGACTTCGCAAGGTTCTTTCCTTACACTCTTAATCCAAGAAATACAATTTGTTTTAACAAAATATAAGTGGCTACACTCTGAACTCCTTCTACCACATAGTTATGACTACCCTAAACGGTAACCACATGTTTATTCTTTTTTACTATTCTGTACCTATTTGGTGCTCTACTAAAGCATATCCTTACCCACTGTGTCAATTCTTTACTTTTCAGTTTACTACTATGAGAATTACAGCTCAATCATACCTGGGTCCTGAAAGCAAACAAAGGATGCTGGCAATAGCTGGATTCTCTTAACACTTTTAATCTCTTCGTTGATTTTTAATGTTGCTGCAAATGTAAGAAAAAAATACATGTCAAAACTTCAAACACGCTGGGAGACACACTGAGAAGTGGATGATACTCCACTACATTACTGCCTTACCCTTTGGAAGTTTTTTACTTTCCTCCCTTGCCAGATTCCATGTCAAAAATACCCAACTATAGCAAGCAAGTAGACAAACAAATTTCAAAAAAATCAAAAAGGCACTTAAAATAGCAAAGCAGCAACCAAGCATTGCCTTTGACAATTCTATAACAGGAAAAGAGATGTAGCACAGCTAAAAGATGTATACAGAGAGCCATTATTATAACCAGATCATTAAAGAAATGCTAATTAAAGACTCAAGAAGTTTACTTTATGAACACTCTATGCATAGTAGTTATAACACTGTCCTAAGCCTAACCCTAACCCTAACCCAATTTAGTTAAAATATCTGATCTGAATACATACAGGTTCTGAGAAAATATACGTGCTTATACAAACTGGCAAAATCAGTTCCAAGTTTTACATAGAAACATTAACATTTTAATCAGAGATATCTTGAAATTACCATGAAGTCCCAATTTAATATTGTTTCTGCAAAAACGTGGAATTACTCAACGGCTAAAAAAAAAGTATAGACCAGAAAGAAAAAAAGACAAAAAGTTTCCAAAATATCACCAAGTGATATGGAAATTGCTTCAAAAAATTAGATTTCTCTATTTTTTCTGAACTGAATGGCTTAAACTAAATACAACTTTTGAGATCACAGTTACTGTACTAGAGGAAAGACTATACATCATAGCTAAAGAGTACATAGTCTGGAAGTTTTTAAGCCTTGCAAAGAACATAAGACAAAATATTGTAGCTGAAGCAGATCTATTTCTTTTCATCTCTGGCAATGTATACCAAAGTTCCTATGAAACGACACAAGAAACATTTCTATAACATTGCAATCAAAAAACCAGCTGAATCTTCTAAGGATTGACCTGTTATAATTAGAGGGAGAGAAAGACAACACAGACCAGAAACGCCAACAGTATTCAGCCTCAGAAAGTGGCATCTCCCGCACCTCAGCAACCCGAGTAATAAAGATGCAGTTCAAAACAGAGTCAAATGGTGATACTTAGCAATGTGCATCCAGAATAAAAACTTGACTCACCATTAATAGCAACAAGATCTCCCAGAGGCACACAAGTCAAACCAGCAGAACCTTCCTCGCAAAGGGGATGTGTGTACTGGAGCTTATAAACACCATTACCCCTCCATTTCTCTGGCATAGAGACTGCCTTGGCTTCTGTCCCCTAAAAATGCAGAGAGGTAACACACTCTCACACTTCAGCAGCGTACCAATGCTGAGGGGTCAGGAAAGGATTAAAAGTTACAAAATGGCAGAATTATGCTTGCAACTCAAGTCCTAGTTCAGTCCTAATGCACATTATGACACAGTGATTATAAATATGTGTATTTATACACTATTTTCCCCAAAACTAAGAGCAAATCTAAGATGAAGTTTAGTAATTTTCTGTCCTGACAGAAAAGGTTGGTCAGTGATCACTCACTCACACCTATTTCTTTGAGACACATACCTCATTCTGTCATCCATTCCAGCATTCTGACAGCTGCTCCATATACATTAATTTGCTGCACAAAAAACATTATTGCACCTTTTCTGTGAACTTACAATATCTGACAGGATTTTAAGAATCATAGTTTGAAGTTAATTAGAAAGCCTGAGTCAACTAACAGTTTTTCTTTCCACTTCAATATGAAAAGACTCAGATGGAATCCCAGAGGGAGATACAACATAATTGCAAGTATAAATAAATTCTTTCCTCTTAAATCTGCACAGCAATCATCTTCCCTACTTCTAAGCCTGCTCACTGACATTAACAAAGTTTCTTCCCAGTGGCAAATGTATTCTTCAGGTAGTATTTCAAGTTATGGGGATGCAATGAACTTAGCAGATTTATTAAGTTGGTATTGGTCAACCAGACACCCACATGTACTTAGTTAGCCTCACTGCAAGACAAAAAGATGAGAATTTAAACACCTTCCCTGAGACCAAGTCTTTTTCTGCATGTTCAATCCCTTACTAATAAACATAAAATGCAAATGTAAAGGGAAAAAGTGGATTCATATGTTGTACAGAGGTACTGCCATAGGTGCTCAAGTACCTCTATAGATCAGTGGAACTAAGGCATAACTTAATACTTAGTTGAAGTTCATATAGAATTGGAGACAATATTTTGGCAGACAAGCCTTGTTAAGCACCATTTGAACGGCCTATCATTGAGATGATACTGACAGTTAAGGCAGTACTTTGAAAAAGTGCTACAGTTTAAGCACATCTACACACGCTCAACAGCACAAAGCAGAAACAAGGTTATCAGCTGGGTCCCAGTGAGGCTGAGGAGTGAAAGAAACACAAGGATAGGCCTTTTCTCTTGCACCTAAAAGCTGCTCTAGTCTTTAGCCTGAAGACTTACTGGTCAGGGCAAATAGAGAAGCTGGTACTTCAGCAGCTCCTGCTGCCAACTGACATATACAAGGCAGAACCAGTTCCTCCGATGGATCTTGAATTACACATTCCCATGACATTCCAGAGTTTTCTCACACTGACCAAGAAAACTCTGTTTAGTTGTGCACCTACCTACCTGAGGTACATAACCTGTCTCCATCATGAGAAGATGAACTAGAACGATCAAGGCATCAGTGGCACTGGTACACTCAGCAGAAAGGTAGAGCATCTCCAAGGAATGGGGTATTTCACCATCAGCAGCTTCACTGCATAGCATGGGTTCCGAAGGATAGGAGCCTGTACCTTCTTCTAGGTCAACATCTTCTGGGACTAATCCAGAAGGAAATTCTAGGCTGGATCCTGCCTTCAGGGGAAAGCAAAACATAACTTTGTTCAGAAAATTACACCTCTACATACACTACCATTATATGTCTGCTTATTCCATTTCCCATGATTTCCCATACAAGTTGTACAGATTCATTACACCTCTATTTTCTAGCTTTCCATATGGAGACTGGGATAACATAGGGAGCCTCTGTATTTTTTTAATCTTTATAATGCAAGACCTTCATTAAAGGGGCTGTCATTTCATTGCATATACCAATTGAAGACAACATGATAATACTACACTGAACCTTCAGAATCAGAATTCTTGCAATATACACAGGAATAATTTAATCACTGTAGTATCACAGTTTATTTGAACTTAGCCAAAATGCATGGCAAGTAACCAAAATGGAACTGGGACTGAGAACAAACACAACAGGCCTGAATAGCAGGGTTAAAATAATGGAGTGCATCTGCTGTCACTTGAGGACTGTGATTTCTATCAAAATCATACCATATTATTATGTTAACTGACAAAACTACACACAGACACATTAAAAAAAAAAGGTAGAATGAAAACTGCAAGCATATTTACCTAACAGAAGGGTCATTAAAGGGGAAGAAAAATAAAAGTCTGTTTCCAACAGGCAGTGCCTGTTGCATCTGGTCAGTATCTAGAGTCAGTTTCCTTGAGAAGACAGCACTGAGGCAGGTAAGAAACACAATCCTAACTTCCTTAGGAAAAATGCATGTTCCAGCAAAAACATTCACTCCTGTAACAACATCAGACCTGAAACAATTCAGGCTCTCTGAACTAACTTCTGTGTCACAGTTAATGTTCAATGAAGAAAGACAATTTTCCATTCAAATAACTGGATATATATCAGATAAGTATTAGGAGCGAAAAATTCTGAAGAGATTCTCTCCTATACAGTACAGCAACTGACACAACAACATACCTTCTTTTTTGCTTCCTGCTGTACAGGACAAATCTCATCTACTTACCCTCTCATCACTCTTTTGAGCTTCCACCTGAGCTCTCTGGTTGTTAGATTGCTCATTCTGCCCTTCTTCTTTTGGGCTGTTGGCCTGACTGTTGTTGGGGATCGAGGTGGACGGCTCACGACCATTCTGAAGTGGGGGAGCAGGAGGAGTAGGAGGAGGAGGAGGTAGGTTGGGTTGTCCATCTGCTTCTTCTAGTAGTAGGCATATCAAATCACCAGAAACAATCCCATACGAAGCTAAGGTCTTCTGATCCTCTGTGAGAGCATCTTTTCTGTTCAGTGTTATTGAAAACTTGGTATCAGAACTGAAAAATAAATTTTAAAAAAAGTAAGGAAACATGGTTGACTGCACCTGGGTAAGTGCACACAGAGGTATATAACTGGACATGGCACTTAGTGCTGTGGTTCAGTTGACATGGTGGTAATCAAAGGTTGGACTTGATCTTGGAGGTCTTTTCCTCTATGATTCTATAGTTCCAAATGCATACTGCATATTACAAGAATCCTATGCCATGGGGTTTAACCCATTATTAATTAGCTATGTATTAGAGAAAGAGGGAGGGAAAAAAATGCATGGAACTATTTCCCCCATGTTTCTCTCCAGCTACATTTTAAATGGCTGCTTGGCAGGTGAAACTTCATCTACAGAAACTGCTCACAAAAAAATGTTACAAAAGCAAACAAGTGCCCTTCAAATTAGAAGGTATCACACAACAAGCTTTAAGTAAACCACCGGCTGAGATTATTTAAAATTAAATAGTGCTGAAGACTAAGCCATCTTGCACCCGGGGACTCTGCAGGAAGCCTGAGCGAGCTGCACGAGTGACTCCCTACACCCACCTGTGTGTGTGTGTGTGTGTGACACACCCCAGTGGGCTCTGACCGAGCTGCGCTCCCCCTTCCACAGCAGAGCGCTCCACNTTGGTTGTCGCGGCGCCGCCTCCGCCCGGCCCCGGCCCCGCCCCCGATCGCTGCCTCGGCGTGCCGCGCTCCGACCTGCGCGGCGGCCCCGCCCAGGCGCGATCGATGATTGCGCGATCGGCTGAGCGCGCCCTCGCCACAGGCGGTGCGGGGAGGCCCGTCCGGGGCGCACGGCCTGAGGGGGGATGAGCCCCGGAGCGGGGGGGTTCCTGGCCACTGGCTGCTCGCCGCCGCGTGGCCGAGCGGGTTAGGCCGCTGCCCTCCCTTTTGTCTCTGTAACACCGGGTCAGGTGTTGTTCTGAAGGGCAGAAGGCCACGGAGAGCCTGGTGCCAAGCTGTTAGCGAGGGTCGTGGAAGTGCACAGCTGAAGGAGGGTGCTGCCCCCAGAAGAGTTTAGTGTTATACAGGAACCTGGCTCTTGCAGACCGGACTGTTGAGTTGTCATCTCAGGGGTAGTGTTACACCTTTGGTAAGAGAATCCCACCCGAAGCATTAAATAGTACAAACTGAAGGTTACTGGCTCTAGTTCACCTGTCATACTTGGGGAAAAAAAAAAAGCCCCTTCCCATGTCTTGGAACTCTACAAAAAGTACATGCAGCTTTATCTGGAAATACACACTGCTGAAGTGTAATGTCAATTGGGGGAATAATGTAAAAGGCACAACTTATTCAAGTTTTCATTTTGTTTCACAAATTATGTTGAATTTCAAAAAGAGTGAACTCTGGTAACTCAGAACCATGTATGTACTTAGATCATCTTGGTTTTCTCTCTAGTGATAAACTTTGCTTACATTTCTCTGTACAAAGAATAATACAAGAAATGTAAGGTGCAGGAAAACTGGGCTACTTTCTAGGAGTACAATACTAAAATAATAAGAGAAATCCAAAGGCCTAGCTTGTACAGCTATCATCAAGTACCACTGCTTACTAGGGCTCTATTCACATTGTTTAACCCTATAGAAACAGCCCTAGCTGTGTCCTTTCAGCACTTGGGCCAGTCAGAAAAAGGAGACTGAAACCTCAAAAATTCTGCTCTGGGCCAGAGGTGAAACCTCCTTTGTGCCCTCTGAACGTGGGTATCTAACCCAGGTAAATGTGGTTGCTAAATTTCATTTTAGAGTTTGCCCTCAGATACATCTCAAGAGCAACTGTCACCTGTTTTCAACATCTGAATAAATTTGTCACTGGAAGGGTGATGAAAGGCAGAGAGTCTACTGAGGTGGCACACCATTCATTGAGCATTGAAAGAGCTGATGCTCATTACAATCAGCTTGGTCTAACTTGTCAGGTTCTCAATGACAAAGATGAAAACAAGTGATTTCCTGAGAAGCTGCACCCTTTGCCACCACCTTTTTTGCAGGAGTGCTTAGGCACTCGTCATCTAATGGGGTCACATCCTGGATAAATCCGGAAACGTGGCTTGCCACAGCAGAGGGGAGTGACAGTGGAATTGGCAAAAAGGGTAGAGAGGTGGAGAACGCACAAGGAGGTATAAGGAGCACCGTGCCTGTCTAAAACTGCTTTGCTGTCTCTTGAAGAGGGTTGAATCTAAACTGAGTCATGCTGCTGCCACAACATCATTACCATTTACCATTGGTCATGGGTGTCCTGCTTTGTTTCATTCTTCAGTTATTGCTGTTACTCTTCCCCACTGGCTCCAGGGCATTTTAGTCTGTGCTCTTTTGGAAAGGTGGAGGAGGCTTCCCTTCTATGAGAAATGTCCATGGCTACAGTTGTGATGCTGCCAGCAGAACCACCATTTCAGTAACTTGCACAAGCTGAAGTGATTGTATGGCATAAAATGGTTCAGTTTCTCAGGAGTTGGCTATCGTCGTTATTAGGTAACCAGCTACACCAGTTACAAGTGAACATTTCTGCTGCCATTCTGCAAATTTTTCCTTTGAATTTTATGAGTCATGTCATAATGTAAGGTTTAGACACGTTTTCCACACAGCAGTACTAAACAGGAGAACCTAGAAGACAATTAGGATGAAAGGCTAAAACATTTTGCTCATCTTTCAAGTCTGGCAAATTTCAAATTACTCAACACCAACATTATTCTTTTCCCTCACACATCATTCTAGAAGAAGGGGCTGTTATTTGATGTTACAGATTTTCCCCATGATTTTAATTTTGTCTCAGTCTGCAGGCAGAAGACTTTCAATGACCACATATAAAGTTGACCTCAGGTTGGGAAGAGCACTTGTCAAAACAGTACAGGAAACCTGTGTGCTTAAAACCTTGAAAAAATGGTTGTGTAGAGAAGAATTTTGACTTTCAGCATAGTTCACTCTTATCAGAAATAGTGAATTATTTTTAAGTAATTCATTAAGATAAGACACAGTATGGTGACAAAAGAAAGCTCTTTGTCAGTAGCTTAGAATGGTTCTTAAACAACGTGGTTTCTCTACTCGAAGTACTTTATTGAGGATTTTTCTTCCCCACGTGGTCAGTGTGAAACACAAGCAATAGCACCACCAAAGCAGTAAAATCCTACTGATAGCCCTCATGGGTTCTCTTGAGAAATTTGAAACTTCAAGCTGTAGTCCTGTTGACCTAGTCCCATGGCAGAGGATAACTATAAAAACTAAAGTTCTCTTTGGTTCAGTTACACACTTTGTGGAAATATTTTTTTTTTCCTGAAAGATGAGTGTGGTAATAAATAATAAAGCTGTGAGACAGCAGACCTTTCCCATTGTTTTTCTTCATGTATTTGCCACTACAAAGAATATATTTTATAATACATACAAGTAAATATATTTATGTCTATATATTAACCCGTATGATACTCATATTTCGAATGACAAGGATCACACTGAAAGGTGTGAGAGGGGGTGGAATGAGAAGAAGGGCATGAAGGCTGGAGTATCATCAGGAGACCTGTGAAAGTCTGAGGTGCCATTTTAAGTGTGCCAGTGGAGGAGGAGGTTCAAATCAAAGCCAGTGGAGAGAACTTCCTAACTTCTTGAAGCTTGGCAGTGGTCAGCCTTACTCTTATAAGGTATTTTAAAGCCTCTTATGCTGATGCTGTATAGCCAATACATTTAGTGGAGCTCTGGTTTCCTCCATCTCAGCCAGGCTGAATACAGATGACCCTTAAACAATGCCTGGAGTTTGCTCATGTAGCTCTTAACTGCTCTGTTTCTGATTAAAGCCTTGATCACAGGGAGCAGAAGTCCTTTCAGTGGATTTTCTGGAGTTGGCCAGATTTTGTAAGACCGTTTTAGCTACCACTATGTTTTCTTGGATTTAAAGAGTATTGAGTTGTTGGGAGTTGTGTGCAAAGCAAAAGTCTTTGAAGGGTCACACCAAGATGAGAGTTTGATACCTTTGCTTTAGTAGACCAAAATCACATTTCTCTCAGTAGTAAAAGGAGGCTCAGGTTTTTCGTAGGGAAATTACTGTATCCACCTTCTAGGAATCTTACAGGACTTCAATTTGTGTGAAATCAGGGTGGTGGCTGCCCAGGCTGAGAGAGTGCCTCGTGCTACTCTCAGCCCCATGAAAGTAACAGAACGGATGTACAAGACACTAAGAGTGAGCCAAACAACTGGGAGAAAAGAAGAGAAGAAAGCTTAGAACAGACCTATGCAAATGATGGACTCGGGTCTGAATCTGGGCAATTCAGATTCCAGACAAATAATGCCTGCTGCATTCCTGCTCAAGGTCTCAATATATCTTATTCTTCCACTGTCTCTTGGGAATCAGCTTAAGTGCACCCTTACAGTTCTTAGCTGTGAGGGCAGCATGCAGGGCACAGCTAGAACAAGGACACTGCTTTTTGTTTTACTATATGGACTTTGGTAAAAATGGACCTTGTAGTCCTCACTCAGGTGCAAGGATAGGGCAGTTACAGAGGTCAGCAACATTAACTCAATGGATCTAAATAGCGATGATGGGTTTTTTCCATCAGCTCATTGGACAACTGCCTCCCAACATTGTTATCCATTGTTAATGGGTTCTGTGTAGGCATTGCAGCTATGCTATTTATTTTGCAGCCTTGCCTGGATTAATAGTTCTCTGGCAATCCTGCTCCAAGGCTTTGAAAGCCTTTATGAAGGGCATCACTAATGAAGCCACGCTTAGGAATAGCTGTGGTAACACAAAGCTTTTGCAAAGCCTCTGAAAAATCAGGGGGTATCCCAGACATACTCACAGATACAACCTGTGGGGGCAGGGGTAGCCACTGCCTCCTGTGGATTCTGTTGAAACATTTTGTTGAGCTAGATCATGGGCTGTCTCATGAGCTGGGAAGTGGATAGCATTGCTTTCCACACTGGACGTAGGAAACCACGAACAGCTACATACTGTAGTTTTTCTCATTCCCTGGGTATTTCCAGTAGTTGTGGAGAGAGATTATCTGCTTTTATGTCATTGAGCAAACTCCTGTCTGTGTCAATTGCTGTTTTCTTTAAGCATTCCTTCCAATATACCTCTTCTGTCAACCATATAAACTTTGTATTCCTTTTCCCTCAAGAGGTGATTTTCCATATGGAATATCAGTGTGTGGGAAGGGTTAAAGTCCTGAGGCTATTCAGTCCTTTTTGCTTTGACATTGTTGAGTGAGCTGCAGAAACCCTACCTGTTCTTGAACATGCTGCACAGTAACTAGAGACAATGGAGCAAGGGAGAAACTGAAAAATCCAGACCCAATTTGTGATAACTGCAGAGATATTTTGGAAACTAAAGTGCTCTTTCTGGACTTCAGGTTGGGTAGACACTGCATTTGCTATTGTGTTTGAGAACTGTTTGTCTTGGGTTTGTTAACTACTGGGGTTACTAAATTTTTCAAAGTGAGATAAATTCTTCTGTGTGCTGCAGACTGGAGAGTTTTGTGCAGGACAAAGCAAGACAAGGACAGAATTCTTTTTCAGAGCTACTCTATTCTATTTCAGAGGATGATCAGTTTAAGATAGTGTGTTTTATGGCTGTGTTAAACCTGTACAACACAATTATAGTGGGATTTTTTTGTTCGTCTGGGTTTTGGTTCTTTGGTTGGTTTTTTTACATAGGAGCTTGCTTAAGTTCGTAGGCGGGTTTCAGCTGTAATCTTTATTGCAAGTTTTATTTGAAGTTTTTTAAACTGTTCACAAAGGAGAAACCAAATGTATCTACAGACTGGTAGGTAGAGTACTTCATTAGGGTGAGACAGGGACACAACATGAAACAAAAGACTTCATCTTTTTTCTCTACTTCAAGTAATTGAATACATTATCTCTGAGAAGACAAAAGAATTAAGATAATTATTTACATACAGAAATTGGTCCATGTCTACTCAGTTGCTGAAGATAAAATCAGAGCAATTTGACATCTATTGTCCTCAGCAATGCAATTGGCAGCTCTCCTTGGGTCTATCAGGCAGCTGACAAGTTCTCTCTCCTTAGCTCTGTCTGCCTCAGTCATCTGACTGACCTTGTACAATCGAGAGAGGCTCAGGGCTTGGATGAAGCCAAGAATATCAGCCTTGGAGTTCAGAAATAAAGCTTGTTGGTGTGAGTAAGCTATATGAAATGATACTGCCTTTTATTCCCATGGCAGTTTCATTGTTCTTTCAGCTTCTCATTCAACATTCATTTAAATTCAAACAAGAACATATAAAGTACATGACATGGTACTGACTAAGATTGCTGGTTTTTGTTCCTCAATGTGAATGAAATGCAGTGGGAATGAGATACTTCATCTGCATCAGTGCTTCTAGTAATCCTGCTGGAAAAATATATAAGTAAATATTTATGTATTTTAATGGTAGAAAAATCTGTCTTTCTGGTTTTACATTGATTTTTAATTGATCCTTATTAATCAGGGTCAAAAGTGGCATGTTTGCAGAAAAAGCTAGAATGCTTTTTGGAAAGAGTGTAAGATATGTGACTTCAGCAAGCTGTTGTGCATAATATAACATTGCTACCTTGAAGTATTTGAGGTGCTTAAAATAGAGAAAACCAAAAAGGCATAAGAACTAGAGATGGAATGACCAATTAAAGGGAGCATTTTCCAAATTTGTCCCAGTGTGGATTATGTTTTCAGAATGTTTTTTCCCTGAAAACTCTTTTTCTTGCGTAGTATCTTGCGATAACTTTGTAAGGATTCTTCAGAGAACTGATATCAGGGCAATATTGAAAATATATTTTGTCTGTCTTACAGTGCAGAAATCCATCAAAAAGCATTTTTTGGTGAGGTACTGAGCAGAACATAGATTTGCAACCATTTAGAGTCTGACCTGATATTAATTACAACACCAAGAAGTAAGACATAAGTAGAAGAAAGTAGAAGTAAGACTGCCCAAGGGTAGAGAGGTGTGGGGTTTTTTTGGTGGAGGGGAGGGTTTGTGCTTGTTTTAATTGCATTTAGATGTTTTCTGTCAGATTATGGAATACATTGTCCAAGACAATATGATACTTATTAGAAATCCAGGAATGACTTTATAGGCTTCAATACCTGGGAAACTAGCAAGACCTTGGTTTTTTACATAGGCAGGTACCATGATCCCAATCAGACATGCACATCCAGAAATGGATGTGCCACTCCCCTCTGTGGTCAGGCCAGAGTAAAGTTACTGTAGGTCCCTAATAAACAGTTTTCTAATGCAGCACTGAGATCTGAAGTTGTCTTGAGCAACAATATTGTTATTTCTAGGAAATTGAGCATTGGCTGTCATTGGTAGTGCAAATCAGAATGAATGCAAGAATTTTGAACAAGGAATTTTGTACTAGGAATGTGTCACAGAAAGAGAGAATTTGACTCAGCATTGTGAATCTTTGTTGTGTAGTTATGCCCCACTACACAGTGGGTCACAGTCTGGCTTTGCAGTCAGCCACACTGCTGCAGGCTCGTGCCAGGATACCTTTCTCTGCTCCTGTGTGATGTCCATTCTGCAGGAGGTAGGACAGATGGTAAAATTAAACAGCCAAGACATGGATGTGGGAAAGGATAGAGTAAAGGAGCAGAACCATTCAGTCTCACCACTAGCTAATGCCTGCTAAAGTGATATCCAAGGAATCAGAAATCTGTACCTCCTTCCACACTGACTGCTCCGTGCAATAAAATCATAGGCTAAGCCTCTCTTGCCTATCCACCCTTGTTCCAGTTTCACTGAGGGAAGTCATGGATACAGATTTTTTGCAATTCATGGTATGCATCATTTATGAAAACATTTGTATCATAAATGTTGTTAACAGATCCCTGTGACAAGGCTGAGAAGATGCTAAAGACATGGTATTTTTATCTGGTCTGTTGGCTGTCCTTGCGGCTTGAGGCTAATCCTGGTCTTAAAGTGAGGATTACTCAGAAGGGGCTGGACTATGGTATGTCTAACATTGCCAGAAGTTAATTTATCATAAATATTCTATGTACAGAATATAGTTTCTTAATAAAGGTGTGGTGGCAGAAAAAGCTGCTTAAATACTGAAGAAAATTCCTTTGGTCACCTCATACCAGGAATACCCTTTATCTCTTCTCTCACTTCTTTCTTTTTTATGCATCCCAGGTGTGAACTTTTATTGGTGACTGCATTCTTCTACAGCCCAACCATGTTTCTACTACATTCTTCATATTGATACACTTTCTAAGAACCAGAATTAGATGGTCATATAATTGCCCCTTTTTTAAAAAAAGTGTCAAAAACCTGACTTAAAGTGCAATATTAGTTGATGATTGTAAGACACAATTGAGAAAAAAAGCTTACAGTCTTGGAACAGCCACATAGCTGCACACTTTTACTCTCATTCCTTCACTTGGCATGGGATAGCACCTGCATGTACTGTTCTTAAAAAAAAATCTAGTGACTGCCATAATTCTGCCCCTTAAACAGAATATTGACAATTTTCACAGTATATTTTCCTTACTCTTTGTATTCATGCTAACTTTCACTGTCTCTTACCTAAGACATACTCCATGGGTGTGGAGGGCATGCAGTATAATTTCAGTTCTTTACAGAATTAGTATTAATAATTAAGGTTAACAAGGCACAAATTCAACAAAGGCTGGGTCACGCTAAGGATTAATCGCCATTTGTGTACTGAACATGCTGACAGGTAAACAATGGACTTGTGAGGTGAAAAGTGGAAGCTCAGGGTTTATGCCTTTGAGATGAAAGCGAGGATCAGGTACACTTATTTTGCTGTATGAACATTGTTTTGACGGCTTTTGAGGAGTTGAAAAGTGCAGGGCAAACATCAGTCACCCAAAACTCCCTTGCTTCCTATGGATCTCTCATGCCTTTAGAAATGAGAATTCAACCTGGTGTTTCTCAGTGTGAGCCCAGCAGTTTTTGTGACAATTACCATGGCCTTCCAAGTGCTGAATGAACAGTCTAAGCTGGCACACCCCTGCATTAGGAGTAAGAACAGACAATAATAGTGCTCCTCCCAAAGGTGTTTCTCATATTTGAAGAGCTTGATTCCTGACATCTCATTTCCCTTAATGTGACATTTGAAGGCTGAGGCAATAGATCCTGCCTGCGTGCTTCTTGCCTGCTGCAAGAATATTGAGAGGAATTCCACCTGGGATCCCTGGCTGGCTTCACTGACAGTTGTAAGAGAGCTTTAAGTTATTTCAGTGAGAGACCATATTTTGCTTTGGAGACAGGAATTCCCAGGGAATCATAACTTACTTCTCCTTCATAAAAGATGCATGTTATGAAAATGTATTCCAGTGTTATCACGAATTTCAGCTCTTTGCTTTTTAATACTATGGAGCCCTGTGGAGAGAAAAATCCAGCTATTTTCTAGTCAGCAATTGAGAGGCCAAAAGCTGAAGAAATTCATGGTAAAAACATCGGAGAGGAGGGTATCATTCAGTATTAAAGTTTCAGTTGTGTCTTAATCAAAATGAGCAAAAAGAAGGAAGACACAAGAAATCTGGAATTTAAAGATGCTCTGTTTGGTCATAAGGTCTGTGTGTATTATCAATGCACAAGTAGCATTGGAACATTCAAGAAAGTAGGAATTCCTAAATAAAGAAAAGAAGGTAAGGAAATAAGTCAGAGATCTGTAGCAGGCTGTAATCGTTCAGGTGCAGTGGCAAAACATATGTACTGTGAAAGAAATGGGAAGAAAACATTTAAAAATATTGTCTGTCAACCTCAAACAACTTCGTGTACACAAACAACAATCCAGATAGTTCCACATTGGACATACTAGCACTTCAAAAGCACGTATCACACTTTTTCTTTAAGTAAACACTACATATAGAAGTCACCTTGCTACTTCATAACTGGCTTTTTCATCCAACAGGTATGAGACTATCTGAGGTAAAGGTCATGACCAAGAGTTTCCCAAGGCTGTCCACATTGTGAGTGAAGTGAAGGAAGTAGAACAGTTTCAGAAATCTGACAGGAGTTCTGGAAGATGAAATACAATTCAGAGACAAGATGATCCTAACAGATTATCTTAGGTTAAATGGTTTGTATGTGAGGCTAAGAGAAGTTATAAATGGGTATATACATAGTTGAAAGGAGATCTAGGTAAGGATCATAGAATCAGAGTGTTTCAGGAACTATATTAGAAGTGATGATTAAATTATTTGGTAGTATATCTGGACCTTTGGGTGCTGGAATCCAATCTGCAAGGCATGTGCTTTCCTATGTCCTCTTGTAGGCAGAAGGATTGGAATGGAGCTCGTGAAGCAAGCAGTATTGAAAGAGACCTTCCCAAACTGGAGCGGGCAGGAGAGTTTGTCAGTTGTTAAGGTCAACTATGTAATTTCTAGGTAAGTAAAGGAAATAAATGTCAAAGTTTTCGGATGAAACAGCTTATTGTTAGCAGATAGCAATAATTATGCAGCCTGTTTTGTTCAGCACAAAATGTTAATGCTTTGCCTAACTCTTCTTCCACTGCCCAAACACTGATTTGGTTTAAAAGTACTTGTTCTGCTACACTCAGAGATGAGCTTTATAAAGCTCCTGAAGGAGCACCTTAGCTGTTTCTTTTTCAGTTGGTTTGTATCAGAGTTTGGGGCAAGACAGGTGTAGGCATGGCTATGATACAGTGGGGGAAATAGGTGGGAAGGAGGGCAGAATTGGTGTTATTAACACTCCACTACTGTGAAGGAACAGTAGCAGTGAAAATAATTTATGTTTAATGAGAAAAGGCCAACAAAGGAATGAGATGTATGCAGAGGATGGTGTATCTGGGCTGATGTGGCGGGAAGATGACTTCTACTGAATCTTTTTGGATGAATTTACAACAGTAAATCACCATTTTGACTGGATAGGGCTCAACACCTACTAATTGCAAAGGCAAATCTGTACACCAGGAGCAGCGAGTAGAAAAACAGCTTTATAGAGTTGCCTACAAGTTCTCCAAATATGGAGACTTATATGAAAGCAGGTTTTTCTACAGCCTTCAATCCCACCTTCCAATAGGCTATAAATAACAACAAAACCCCAAACCACAAAAACAGGAGCTTCTGATCTTTTAATATTACTATCAAGCTGAACTCTGATGTTCAGTAGCATTTTCCTTCTTTGCAAGTTACCCAGATTGAGAAATACCACTCCAAGACACTTCATGTACTTTCTGCAGCATAGGGCCTGCATCCTTTTCCTAATAGCCTGCTTTCTGGTGATTATTATACCATCCTTGCTATACTGTCTTTGTGCATTAATCGCTGCATGTCTGAGACTGTGGTGTTTAGACAGGCTGGAGAAGAAGAGACTGTGGGGGTGGAGGTGCACTTGTCTTACTGCATGTCTTTCGTTGTCTGATGGGTATTGATTATAGAGAATATGGAGCCAGATTCTCCCAGGGGTGCACAGTGAAAGGATGATGGGCAAAAGATACGCTACATCAAGAAAAGTACCAAAGTTAGGGCAAAATGCTGGGGAGCACCAGAACAAGGGCTGAAAAGGCATCTGATGCATGAATCTGCATCCTTGGACGTGTTCAAGACTCAAGTGGGGCCCTGTATTGTCCCAGCTTTGAGTAGGAGGTTGAATCAGAAAAACCTCCTGAGGTTCCATTCCAACCTAAATTGTTACATGATCTTCAAAACCTCAGTTCAATCCCCCAACCATAGTTCTTGAAATTGGCTGTCTTCCCAGTGGATAATCTGATTTTAGTGCACTGCAACCAAGATAACTAAAGGCAGTGTTACTGCCCAGGATGTTACTGGAAAATTATGGTCATTTTAACTAAGGGTAGTTGGTGCCTTCTGCCCCAGGGAAAGCAGATTAAAGGCAATTGTTTCAGAGATCTCTGCCAGATAGCAGGAAACAATGAAGAATATATACCATATGATAAGATTGTAGCTGATATCTTTACAATATTCAGCTCAATTTAACACACCCATTTGCAAGACAGTATTCTTGATTATGAGAAACATTTGTTTTGGGAGGCAAATATTCAAGTAAGGTTTTGTTTAGCAAAATGGATCCTCTCCAGAGCCCTTTGCTTAGGCAAGGGAGTAGAATGTGAAGACAAAAACTTCGGTGCTCTTCAGCAAATGCAGCATTCAGACAACCTGAATTTATTTATAGATTTAGTATCTGGGATTAAACACAGATTTATTTTTTCTCAGCAAGGAGATTTCCCTTTAAGGAGCTTGTTTTTCTCCCAAAGGGAGGCTTTTGTTTTGGGGGGAAAAAAAGGAAAAAGAAAAAAAACAAGAAACAGAATGCCTGGTCAGATACAAAGGATTCTTTTTCCAAGGATGCTGTGAGGTGTAATGGTAGAATTGTCTGTCTTTCCTAAAATATACAAGGGTCAGTCATTTCTGAGAAATTCTTTTACTGAAGCATAGAGTTTGCCTTTTATAGCAGAAGGGTTTTCAGTGATCAGGAGTCCTCCTTACTCCTTTGGCATGCAGTCTAATAATCCCCCTTCTGTATTCTGTAGGCTTAGAATTAACGCTGTAGATTTCCCAGAAACTTCTGCTTCTTTTATTCCTGGTACTGGCATTTGTCTGTCAGTGACACAGGCTTCTGCTACAATCAGTGCAGACTGGAGAATGAACGCGTGGCTGCTGTAAGTATTGTACAGGGGGATGCAGGTGGGAGGGGCACTTCTGGGAGGAGAGCAAATGAACTTAAGAAATATACTGGTAATTATTTTGCAGGTCAGATATGCTGTGTCATTTAACAACAATCTATTTGAATAAACTTCTTAGGAAGGAAGTTTTTCCTGACATCCCCTGACAACTAATGCTTTTTTTTTTTTCTTTTTTAAATCGTTCAGTTCCACAAGTTGTCTCTTTGGGAAGTATCAGGTCAGACATCTGTTAACATGCTCAATTTGTCTGGACTGTAAATGACATTATATACATGAATATTCAGGACCACAGAGTTTGCAATGGCCAACATTTGTTACTTCCTTTGTACAGTACAGGTGGAAGGTTGACTCTATAAATAATTATCTATGTGCTAGTACAGGGTATATTGCCTTCCAAAGAGCTCCTGTTAAAGGAATGGGACTGTAACAATGCCAAACATTCAGAACTTCAGACTTATCTTCATAAGCCTGCGCAGTATGAGATTGTCTTTAATTACATGATTGCATACTGTTTTTTCCACTTTTTCTTATCTCAGCAGTTTTGCAATAGAACTTTAATACAATAGTCTAGCTTTTCTTGGGAGTGGGAGAGGGCTAAAACTTCTGGGATATCAGAAAAATTTGCAAGGTGCTAATCTCTACGATTTGGGTTAGTAGAGCAACTGGTAAAAGCAGTAGGTGTTGCTGTATTGTGAGCCAGATAGCATAGCAAGACGGATCACCAGGCTACAAAGTTTTACAGCATGTCCTGATTTCAAAGGAGCATGGACATGCAGTTCTGCATTGTCTCAGTGAGACTGGTGGCTGGAAACTGCTGTCACTGTGCCCCCAACCTCTCTGTTGTTTCTTCTGTCATACCAGCATGCCCCCAACCTCTCTGTTGTTTCTTCTGTCATACCAGCATTGTGAGGAAAAGGAGACTGTGTTCAGCAGGGCATATCAGCTGTTCCTAAACACTAAAGCCACCTTTCCCTCTTGCTGAAGGATAAGGACCTGGGCATAATCTGGAGAGACTTCAGACAGCACGGGAGTCAGGGAGTTGTTACACAGGATTTGACAGAGAAGGTTGTGGTGGAGGTGGTCAAAGCCAGCTTTGGTGGAGTTTAGGGGATGAAGGGGTTTTCTTGCCTTTTTGAAGGATTAATCTGTGCTGCTTTGTTCAGTATGATGTTTTGTGAATGACTGTAGGTTTAGACAGATCCAGAATATGCCCTACTCTTCATCTCCTCCATTTTCTAGTTCTGTGTGTTGCTTTCAGCATAGCAGACTAAGAGGGGTCAGCTGAAAATGAGCTTTCCAAGTAACACCATTGACAAACCACCCCTCCTGGGCTGCTTCCAGGATCAGTAAGATGAGTCTTACCACAGCTTTTTTAATTATAACAGTGTTATTTATTTCAGCTCTAGTGATTTTGCAGCTCTCACTGTATTTCTTCTCTCCACTATGTCCCAGAGCACTCTGCAAGTCACAGAACCATTGCTCCTGAAGGCCTGGAGCTATGACGCTGCCTCAGTGAATCAGGATTCCTTCTCAACATGAGCACATATAAGAATGCAAGAAAAAAAGACCTAAGTAGCTGGGTTGCTTCCCACCTCCCATGTAGCCCAAAAGGGGAGGAAAGCTGAAATCCTTTTGTGATGGTCCCTGTCACTGAAGGATGAGTAAATCTAGGTCGGAAAGGTCTCTAGAAGTAGTTTTGTCCAGCCTCCTGCTCAGAACAGCAATCACCAGACTAGATCAAGTCAGCTGACTAGCGATGCTTTTTAGCCAAGAATGGTGATGCAACAACCTTTCCAACAAGCTTCTCCCAGTGCTGCACCACCGTACTTGGAAAAATGTTTTTCCTAATGGCAGCTGTGATGGTGGCTTGCTTAGGGACTGGAAGATGAGGATCTGAAGAGTGGTGCTTTCTCTAAAAAGTCACTTAATGAACATGTATGAACTGAAAGAGGAAATTTAAATTGGTAATTGTGGTAGGACAGACTTTGTGACTGGCAATACTAGAGACTGGGGGCAGTCGATAGTTTAGGTGAAAATTTGTCTTTTGCGATTACTGCTTCTTTTTAAAGGGATATTTTGCTTTGACTAAAAAAATTAAGAGGAAGGTGTAGAGACTCATGGTTTGAACTTCATATTGGACACAGCTCTTTGTCTGTAGTATGGTGCTGCCACTGTAGTAATGAATGCCTGGGAAAAGAAAACCCAAGTAATCAAGATGAACAGGTGAAAGGTGATGTTTTCTGTTATGGTAAATGAGGTTTTTATCCATTCAACTCTCTCTCCTGCTTGGCTGGTCTACAGCTTCTACAACTTCTAACCATAGGCCTAATACCTAAATTTGCTGAAATTTAGATATAAAGATATTTTTGTTGGGATCTAAGTAGTGATTTTTGCAGAAAGGAGAATTAACGGGTTTGGGGCAGGACAAAAAAATGGAGTAATGTATACATTTAAAAGAGTTATTGAAAATTGTTACAGGAAAGAGGAAAGTGGAACAATTACAAAGTTGATAACACTTGGGTTATATATTTATTAGCTAACTGGCTTCCGCTCTTGCAGTCCCAGAGACTTTCAGGGTAATCCGTCATGAAGGACTGGAATGTCTTGTGTTGCTGTGAAATTGTGACATTTTTGTAAACTTGTCAAATCCTGCACAAGGCTGGAAAATTCATGTCCTGGAAACATGTGTATATAATCCATTTCTGAATACCAGGCATGTCCCTAATCTACTTTAATCCCTAGAAAACCCATTCTTCATTCTAGATAATAGAAGCAAGAAGTCCTTTCAAAGTTGATTTACAGGCAGTTTCTTAAATTGCTCCCTTACAGCAGATGTTTTCTTGACTGAGTTTGCCTTTTTTTGTCCAAGCAGCAAAGGCAAAGGAGAAATTACTGTGTCCATCTCAGGACTGTCTATTTCAGTTATCTTCAAAGTGTCACGGGATAGCACAGGCCACTTGTCCACACTGCTGCACAATTGCCAGCTGAGCATTGATAGTGTAAAAGTCAAATTAAGTGGAGGACCTAGGTAAGTACAGCAATTTTTGTAATTACTCTGTGGGAAGTGGCAGGGCTTGTAGCATAAGGGACACTTTTCAAATTTTGGTTTCTGGGGATCCAGTTCCAGATTATAATTAACTATTGAAAGCTCTGAAAGCGGATTTTTAATGTTCTGTTTTTGAAACCAGACTCCTTTGCTGTGTGTGAAGTATGGTTATTCTACATTTCTTTCTGCACGTACCAGCAAATGAGCTGACTACTCATGAGCATGACATAGTACAGATGAAAGCATTGACATTTGACCATATTAAAGAGTACAAGATTGCAAATGGGGGTTTGCAGATATAAAAGTGATCTAGACTTAGTCATCTATATTAAGCCTTTTGAGAAGCTGACCTATAATTTGAGAATAAAGCTCTCAGAATGTGAATCAATGCTTATAATTCTCATTTTGATTTTCTAGAATTATTTTTTCTTGCTCACAGACAGAATGTGGCTAATTGAGCACCGTTTATCAACACATTAGTATGAACATTCACAACTATACAGATTGTCTTCTATATAGCTCTTCTGAGACTGAGACACCCTAGCATTTGTCTGAAACTCAAAGTAATAAAAGCAGTCAACTACACAGTCTACCATATTGCTGTAATTGCTTCTTGTTAATATAAATGACATTGATGTCCCCATCTGCCAGATTTTATATTTCAAAGATTTCAACTTGTGCTAAAAAGCCTCTGCATTCATTTCCTTTCCTCCAGATGGATCTACAGCTTTCTGTCGGGTTATCTTGAGAAGCCCATCCACACCAAATTGAATGAAAATGTAAGTTTGCAAAGATGGTTTCAGATAGTGAAGGGAGGAGTTAAAACACAGGCCTTACATTACTGACTTGTCTCTCTTTTCATATAGCTATGCCTAAATATAAAATACAAAATCCAAATGATGGATGCACAACTTAGAAAGCATAAGGGTAAGTTGTTGATAAAACCTTTTTGTTAAGTAATTTTCATAGTGCTCAAATTGTAACCTTTTTTATTAGAAGCCAAACTCTTTCTGTATTCCTGGTACCAAAAAGAAGTGAAGGAAAAAAAATACAGCCACTGTTCTGTACCTTAATCTATTCTATACTCCATCCTAGAAATCTCTTGCATGCACCTTATATACAATATTCAGATTTCTTCTGGGCCTGTAGCAAATCACCTGTAATCTTTCAGTCTGTTGTAGATGACCCATGTTGTTTCCTTAGATTTTCAAGGTGAGCATTTTCATGTTGATCCTTTCTGCTCTTGGTACTGTGGATATAAGACTTGTGTTCAGTGAGGTAACAAGATGCTGCAGGAAGACGGTGTCACACTGAGCGTCTCTTTTCCCACCAGTAACAATTCCTGTGTCACACTTGCAGAGACATGAATACAATAGATACCTGTGTTCAAAAAGCATATAAATATAACATTTTAACTACTATAATCAATACCACAACTTTTATTATTGTTGTTAGCTTTTCCCCCCCCAAGAATATTTTTTGTTTTTCTCAATTCAGAGTAATTTAATTTGTGTGAGTAATGTAATTCAGGTCCTAGGATTTGTTCCAAAAAAAACTCTTCACTTTTCGTTATGGATATTTCTATTATCTGCTCCACTATTCATAAGCAGAGTAAGTTGACATTTATTTTTCCTAAAATGAGCCATACCTGCCATGTGCCAAGCAGTGGCAAATATTACTGAAAATCATAGTCATCAAGAACATTTTCTTATGCAGCACATAAATACTTCAGGTTCAAGGGCACTCCAAGATCTGCTATCATGCTGAGGAGTTCATAATCTCTGTGTAAATTCACCCTTTCATTAAACCCATCTCATTTTTATACAGTATGAACAGACTGTACAGTCCAATCAAAAATAACAATCAGACTGCAGCTGCATCTGAGAGCCTTTCAAAAAGTCTTCAATCATATTGTCAGTAAAGTGCCCTCTCTTCTTGTGAAGAAACATACATTTTCTTCAACAGTGATTGGCAGAAAAATGTGCTAATGTCAGCTTCCAAAGCATCTAGTAGTATTTTCCAGTACTTCACTAATCATGTAGGAGAGTTTAGTTCTCTTGTGCAAACATATAACAAAAAAGGAGACTCTGCCCTAGATTTTTCACTGCAAGAGAGAGACTTCTGCAAAGTGTATTCATTTGTGAACAGCAGGAGAACAAGATCTAAACCAGGAGGAAACAGTGACTTTTTCAGAGGGAATTCTCTCACTCTTTCCCTTAAAACAAGGGCAAACTTCTTTTATTTTCTTCTTCCTTCTCCCACCATTCTTCTTCAGCTTCATAATTTCTATAATACCTTTGCCTTTAACTAAGCAATAACTGTTTGTGATGTGTTTTTGTAATAATGTTTTGATTTTGTCCATCATTCTTCTAGTCTTAAGCCAGATTGACGCCTTTGCACAAGTAGACTATTCCCTAGTTAGCTCTCCAGCAGTCTTCAAATCACACATTAACTTGGATTTGAAGGTAATTTATCTTTAATATCAGTGTGCTTTCTAAGAATTTTCTGATTCTCTTTTGAGTTGATTCATTTTCATTTATTACAGTTCTACTCAACCTCCGCAGTATTTACTTAGAAAAGCAGTAAGACATTTGCAAATTTTGGCCAATAGTTATTTTGGAAACCAAATAGAATTGTTTATTTAATAAACTAACTGCATTCATTAATTAACCAAAGATATTATTTAGAATTAAGTTAATTCGGAGTTGAAATCCTTCACAGGTGCTTTACAAACAGCATGAAAAGTGTTCTTTAGTTACACAGCTCTTGCACTGCTGCCTGGTGTTCCTCTGATAGCAGCGATAGATTATCTGTGTTGGCTGCCAGTGTGATTGCAGTCCAAAACATTTGTTTTGAGATGATTCGGCATCTTGTATAAGTACAGGTCACACCCTAAAAGAGACAGTCCTTGAGCAGCACACAGCAGTTCCTTTCTTATCTATTTTTCACCTTTTTTTGGCAAGAGATATCTCAGCAACACCCAGCTTTTCCAGCAGTTTCAACAGTCCTTGTAATTCAGAGCATCCCAATGGCTTTCCAAACTGACTTCAGCTAAGAAAGATGTGCCAGAGCTGTGGCTGAAACTCTCCCTCTTGGTTATTTTGTTCAAGCAACTTTCATCACCCACAAAAAAAACTCTTTGCAGGCAGGATATACATAGCTTAAAAGAACTAAGCAATTAGTTATCAGCTACTGTAGCTATGTAGAATTTACAGGCTAAGGTTTAACATGGGGACATCCTTTTGGGACACCAGATGTCAGATGACTTGTCCTAAGTTACTCAAGGAAGTTACTCATCTTGGTGCTCCCTGGAACAGGCTGGTTCTTGATGGTTATGAGTTGTCATCTTCCAAATTTCAGCTTTTTCTGAGGGTTTTATAGCTTCCCATGTCAATGGTTTTTTTCTGTTGAATCTTTCAGCTACTAACCTTCAGTAATTACAGTAACCTTCAGTAACCTGTCAGTAATTACAAGACTCACTATCAGTATTACTTTCCTTACATGGCCTGAGCTCACCTACTTTCTCAATTTTAATCGTTATTTTCTTAGCATACCTGAACCAAGGTCCCCTACCTGTGCAGCACCAAAACTAGGTCTTGGAGGTCTGGCAGCTGGGCCAGGGATAAGAGTTAGGTGATATAAAAGGCTCTTTTGTGTATCCCTGTCCTAAGAAACTTTCGGTGCTTTTGGGGTGTGTCTGAAGGTTTTCTTGAAATGCCACTCTTAGCATTAAATTAACAAATGTGTCTTTGCTACAAGAGAAGGAAAACTGTGGTCTAGAGAATTATTTTTTTTGTGTATGTTGCGGCTGCTGTTAGAATACTCACTTGAATGCTCAAAGTCAAACTTTAAAAGTATGGCGCCCAGGTTTTCTTTGAGTCCTGTAAATTTTCAAAAGAGCCTGAATTTGCTGATTTTTAGGGCATAATACAAAATTCCTTGCTTAGTTCATGGTTTCTTAAATGTCAAGCTTTTCTTCAGATTAGGAAGAATTCTTCCTGGTCAACCACTGCTAATGCATTCTGACAGATACAAATGTTTCAGCTGAAGATATTTGATAATGACTTTTTGCAGGGCACAGTCTATCCAGTAGGAAATCACACAGACCCTCCCTTTGTGCCAGCTCCATTTGCTCTCCCAAACCAGGGTGACTCCATGATATACCTGGGAGTCTCCAATTATTTTCTTAAGTCTGCTTCACTGGCTTACTACAGAGCAGGGGCTTTTAACATCACCATCTCCAAAGAGGTGAGTATAATTTGCATGTAATAGAATTACAAATATCAGCATTGTGGATAGTCAGGTCAACAAAGTAGACTAACATATTATGTTTGCCATAGATTTGGGTCACACTTCTACCACTTGTAGGAGGGATTAATGGCATTTGTTTTGTATGTCATAATCTGAAATAATCCAAGTCCCCCGCAGACCTAAGTCTGAACTTCTTGGCAGCTCTAAACAAGGAATGACAGATATGAATGTCACAGGTGTGCAAGGAGCGGCAGAAAGAATCAAAAAAAAAAAAGCTTTTCTCTACATGGACTTCACATAGGAAAAGGCAAGACAAGAGGTGTACTGAAGCCACAGTCTGCTGCACAGAGGCCCACAACAGATGTATTGGCTATGTGGAGAGCTAGAATAAATCCTTAGACTTAACAGAGCAGCAGGATGAGGCAAGAAACAGGTACAAAGCAACTGAGCTTTCAGCTGTGGTGGAAGAACATACAAGACTTCTCAGGAATATCAGTTTCCACACTGGCATTTGTAGTCAGAGTTTCCAATAAGTTTTGCTTACTGAAACAATGTTAAGAGGGTCTTTATGAAAGCTGATGACATGAGTGGCACTAACAAACACCATCACAGTGGTTAGCAGCAAAAGAGCAGATGAGATTTTTGAGTCCTTGCCTGATATACTCAGTATATTTCATCTGAGAAACTCTCAAAGGCAGGAAGTCATGTCAGTTCTTTCAAAGAATAATGCTTGTTCACTGGTCTGAATCAAGTCCATGAGAAATTTGTCTCTCTTTTGTCCCACAGAGCACTGTGGGTTCCTTAGGAATCATTCTCGGGCAAGGAAATACTAAATCAAAACATGGATTATCTGAAACTAAAATAAACAGGATATATTGTTTGGGGGTTTTGTACCCAAGGAAAACCTAATTTTCAGGCTGATATAATGATGATCTAATTTGTTTTATTTGTTTACAGCTTGCTACTACTTTTAGCTTAAATACCTCCTTACTCAAATATTTTGTTTCTGAGGTGAGTACTTTTGCTTGTACAGACCTTTTAAGAAAAAGCAATATCTAATGCTTTTTATGGATATTATCTGTGTGCCAGCTCATTTGAAAAAGTTTGGAGGAGACAAGGAAACTGATTTATGATCAGTGCAAGATTCAAACATACATGTCTACTTTGTGATAACTTTCTAACTACATCATATTACACTTCAGTCTTTCTCTACTTGTCTAAATTCTGGATTTGCTCTTAGTCTTTGAAACAGTGGTAACCATCTGTGAGATCAGTCTCCTTTTATTCCTGTTCAAGGTGATGGTATCTCTGTTACTGGTAGCCTGACTTCTCTTTGCAAAGATTCCTGGTTTCTGACTACTAGAAATTATGTACAATGGGAAATAATAGTCATGGGTCTATAAATTTGATGCAAGAAATAAATATACTATGAGATGCTTCAAAATATGGCAACATTTACTATAGGATGATGAAATTTGGAATTTATGGCATTGCAAACTGAAGTTTTGTCCTCTGGGAGTTTCTCTACTTCTCAAAAGAGTGGCTGTTTTGCAGGCTGTCACTTTTCCAAATCGTTTCTATTGTCAAGGTGACTTTTTTTTTAACTGGAATCACTCATTTCCCTCATTTCTTTAAGATGCTCATCTCCTCCTCTTGAAATACATTTTTTGAGGAACAACCTTAAATTCTTTCTTTGTATATGTTCAATATCAGTGGGTTTAAAACTTCATAATTTGTTTTATCATTTCTGAAACGTTTCTGAGTATATGCAATGCTAATTTCATCATTTCAGTTGGTGTAATTAAAATGAAGCATATTTGATATTGGTTAATTACAAGAGGATTGGTATATAACACCTGATTATGATGCAGCTACAGAAACTGTAGCTTAAGAAAAGTTTAACTCTGCCCTCAATGTTTTTCTGCTCTTTGAACGTCCACAGATGTCTCTGAGTCACGCAGCAGCGTGCCCAGTGCTGCTGAAGCTGACGGCCACATCACCTCCTGCAGTCAGTATAAACACAGACAGATGCATCCTACAGATCACTGGCTGTGTAGAAGTGTTTGCTGCTCTGCCGAATTCAACCACCCAGTACATCTTTAGAGGGAATCTAGTAAGTAAAATGACCTAGAAGATAACATTCTGTGCTGGGGTTGAACAAACCACACAGTAATCTTCCAGGTCCTTTGAAAATCATAGAGATCGGCACAAAATAGCACATACCAGTCTGCCACAAACATGCACACTGTTCTGTTGCCTTTCACAGAGAGGAAACATGCACCACATAATGTAGAATTTAATGGGTTTAATAGGCATGTTCAGAGAACTACTTATGAAAGCTTTCTTTTCCAAGTGGGAGGTTGAGTGATTATTCAAGAATAAATTGTAATATATAAAAATGTTATTGTCTGATGCCCAACCTTTCTAACCTGTTTGTTATAAAATAGTTCACTGTGTCCCCAGACATCTTTTCATTAGGTTGCAAGTGAACCGATTAGGTAATCCGTGCAAGGACTTAAATGATCCTAATGATTAGGATGCAATCAGGGCAGTGTTGTCATTTTGCTCACACAATCTCAATTGCTGGCAGAAAGTAGCAAATTCACAAATGCTTTCACTATCTACGTGTATTTACCACATAAAAAGTTTAGACATTGTGTTTGCAATCAAAAAAGCAATTACATTTGTGCCTGTATCTAAGACAGTATCTATCTGTCTATGCAGTCACAGAAGACTGTTCTGTTTTTTTCCCTGCAGACAGCCAGTACCAGAGCCAATTTGACAATAACCAAACAGAAGTTGATTATCTCATTACTTCTGAAGAGGTAACCAAGAAAAATTCAGAAAGCAACATTAATGATCCCAACATCAGGACAAAACAGAACTCATTGTGTCAGCCTGACAGTGGTTGTTTCACCATGACAAAATTAGTTATCTTCTTTCTCACAGGAGCTCTTAAGATACTTTCAACTGGTTGGTCTAAATCTTTCAGATGAAATATATTAATATTGTGGAACAACATTGATGTCTCTTGTGCAACTTCCACTTTTTGTAGGTTAAATACCGTTCCAGATGACAACATTCAATGTATTGGTTATTTTAAAGGCATCTGTTTCAGTCTGTGCTGGTGTTGGAGTATGAAGTTCAGTAGTTTATTTAAAACCCTCTAAATGTTGCTGCCATGCCAAGTCTGAGCATCATAAACAGAACTGCTGAAGTGCAAACCCTGTCCAAAACAGGACCACTGTCACTATCTCTGTATGCCTTCACATGAGGGGAAGGAAAAAGTGAGACTGCACAGCACACACTGCAACAGCAGACATCATGCCATCAAACAACTGAGACTGGAAAGGTGCCTGTAGTTTGAGTCAAAGCTCAAAGCTTTTCAGATTTTTCTTAGATCTTGCTAGTTTTGTGTTTAACCACAGTGAGGGTTATTCTCAGCTGTACTAGAAAAATTTTATTCATACTTTGAGCTGGGCTTGGTTTACAGCCCCTTTCTCCATAAATGCACCATGTGGATAAAAACACAGACTTTCAGATGGGTAACTCACATCAGTGCTTCTTCTTGTTAGCTCTATACTCCATGTGGGGTCAGAATTCAGAATATATTATATTTTTAATCTATTACTACTTCATTAAATAAAAATATAAGCAGTCTTTTCTTAGTTTTAGTCACTGGACTTTTTTCACAGGAAAAGAGGACTTAAAATGATCAGAGCCTGTCAGTAGAAGTTTAAGAAGTAACGGTGCCCCTTACTTAGAGCTTTTGACACAAGAATTTGTTTTCCTGTTCTCCAAAACTTTGTTTATCCCCAGGATTATGTTTACAATGATCTGAGGATGCATTACTAGCATCAGTGAAATAAGTTAGGAAATCATAAGCGTTAGAAAAGGATATGAGTTAATTCAAATCGTAATGCATATTTGAGGAATGTGTAGTTCAACCATTGCAGGAAATAGCAATTCCAGGAAAAATTGATTTCCCAAGTCTTATAGTTACAGCCCAGAACTACACATGCCTGTAAGAGGAGATTAGTACCAGAAAGTTCACAGTGATTCTAGACTCATTTGTAGTTGTGCCAGTTTTAATTAAAAGCTTTTTGGAATTGAAGAGTCTTTGGCAAAGTTAAATGTGTGAATCAGAGTGAAATCAGTATGAATTTCCACAAACAAATCTTCAACCAGTGTGCATAACTTGTGCCTTCGTCCTTTTTAGTGAATCCTCTTTTACTGCCTCTCTTCAGGTTCCAGTTCTCCCTACTGCATTCCAGTCTTGGCTTCCCTGAGGTAAGTCAATAGTTTCAGTGCCTGGGATAGGTAGCTGAGCCCTTCAGAGATAAAACAAATTCTTCTGAACTTGTTGCTGAACACTTACTGATCTGTCTTGGGGATATCATCTGCCACTACTCTTTCTGCTTTGAAATAGTATATGATATGCTTTTCTCTTTCCTTCCAGGAAGAGGAAATACTCTTACAGTGATGGTGGGGTGTTTTCTTATCAGAGGCTCAAAATGTTATAGAGTCTGCCTGGGTTCAGGCAGAATTCACAGCTGGATTGAGTACATGTAGCATTTGAAGTTAATACAAAGTCAGGCTTGGGCTCCATATCATAAATTATCTTAAATTACTTCAACCAAATATCGTAAGAAGAGGAGTAAAAAAAAGGGAATAAAAGAAGCATGTTGCCACTACTTAGATAATTCACTGTAGACTGAGAAATTATCAGTGAGACTCTGCAGCAGCTCAGTCAAACCAACATCTGTAAGTGAAGGGAAGAGGAGACTAATCACAGTGGCGTAAGACAGAGCACCGGGGCACAGCAGTTCTTGCCACCCAGAGAACAGTTCCCTTCTGAGAATTGAGTCCTGCCAGCTGAAATGAGGTTGAACATATTGAATTCCTAAAGTTAAGGTTCAACCCAGGTACTTAACATATAGGAAAAAAACCCCTTCAATTTAACTCATTCTGAGAACATGGACACATCTTTGACATGTTTATTTTACATTGTTCAGCTGCATCTTAAGCCAAAACTTATCTTTTTTTGCCTGAGATTTTCTCTGCCAAGCTCTGTTCTGATCTTTTTGCATGTCACTTCAGTTCTAGCACTCCATCTTTCTTCGTCAAGCTGCAGCCCCATAGGCACCAGGCAATAATCACCAAATGTGCTTTTCCCCACACAGCAGAAGTCAGTGGTGGATAATTTTCTGTCTTACGTTTTACGGAGAGTAGTGATCCCGGTAATAAATGGTAAGGATTGTGGCCAGTTCCTGAGCACAGTTGGTGGGAAAGCAAGATTGGAACCATAAAAGGCAGTGCCCAGCTTTAAAGACTCTGTTGTAGGAGGGTTTCTGTTCATTTGGTGACACCTGGATAGGTTTACTCTGTGCTGGACTTCGATCCTGGTCGTTCAGCCATGTGGATCAGGTGCTGGGACAGAGCAAGTCTTGGCTCCCTTTCAGACAGTGGGCTTGGGTTTCATTTCCACTGACTGCAGTGTGGTAGCAGAGCTGAAACATGTTTGATTCTTGTCCTGACACAGAGTCAAGCTGTGACCAGAGAATGGCCCAGACTGAGGAAGTGCAGAAGCACACTTGCACCTTTGGGCCTTGGGAGAACATCTCTGACCTTTTCACCTCTCTCTGCCTTTGTGCTTCACCTGCTACCACAGGCAGGACAGAATACAAAATCAGTTCAGTAGGATGCAGGAGATGAGGGATGATGAAGAAAGGCATGATGATGGAAAGAAGGTGGAAGAGTACAGAAGGTGCTTTCCTCGGGTGAACAGAGGAAAGAAGTGAACTACAGATAAGGAGAAAGGAAAGAGAATGAAAGGGCAGGATGCAAGTCAGATGTTTGGAAAAGCAAATAGGAAGAGAGCTGGGGTTTGATCCAGGAAAGTAGGAATAGATGAGAATAAGAGGAGCCGAAAGGATGAGAGAGTCAAGTAGAGAAGAAATTGAAAGGAAGATGGAGAGTTTAGCCGAGTGGGGAAACAGCAGAATCCAGATCTTGAGGGGCAGTTAACTGGAGAGGAACAAAGGCAGTGTCAGACAGCTGAGAGATTGTAAGAGGTTTATTAGGCTACTTTTTCACAGTGTTTTTTGCTCCCTTGAGAGGCTCAAGGACAGCTAATTAAAAGGAAATTGCAAACACATTGAGTTCCTTGAGAAAGATGCTTCTAAAGTGAATTTTATTATTACACTCAAATGTATTTATATTTGTCCTTTCTGAAGATAAACTAGGAAAAGGATTTCCTCTTCTTAACTTGGCTCACACTAGCCTGACTGGATCTTTAATAAAAATGAATCAGGTGAGAAGCTAAATTTTTTCATTCTATTTCATAGAATATTTCTTGTTTCAGACTTGCACATTTGTGTGTATTCCTCTTGGGTAGATCTAAATGTTGTTAATAGTAAAGATTTCACTATGCATTAGATATCCAAATTCTGGATCCAAAATGAGCCCCCCGCCCCTAGCAGTTGTGGATTGCAAAGGGTCCACTAGCCCTTTGGGGTGTGCCAGCATGGGGACATGACAAGGACAGCACTGCTAACCCCAGCAGCATTTAGGAGCATTGAGTGTGTGAGTCCTCACTACGCTGACCTTTCTCTAGGAAGGCTCTTAGGCAACCTGAATGTCTCTCTGATAAGTGTTACTCAGCCTTTCAGAGGGTTGTGTTAACCTACATCAAAGCCCATTCCTACCCTAAAGTTGACTAAAGTTCACGAGACACAAAGCCACTCTTCTGCCCTGCTGAGGGGCTTGCCACAGGACCTAGTCCCAGAGTACTGTCCCTGAATATATCTGTCAGAAATTTAAGGTAATTTTATGTGTTTTTCTTTCCTCAGGATCATCTGATTATTTCCACTGATGTTCACTACCAGCTAGAGGACAGGGAAGATGAGCACCTCCACAGCCACTCCTGATGACCCTTTACTTCTAAAGAATAATAAGAGAAAGATGTAGTTTTCCTTCTGTTGCCTTTAGGGAGTAAATGCTATAACATTAGAAGCATGGCTTTTCATTACTATTTTTTCTTTTAGTAAAACTCCTTAAGCACTTTTCACAAAGTGAATCTGTTGGTTTTTAGTACAGTGAGTGTAGCTAACTGTTATTGCTGTCTTAGAAAACTTGTTGCAGCCTGATCAGAAGAAGCAACTGGTTCTTTTCACTAGAGTTATCACCACATTTTATTAATTTTAGGGATAAATTCTTGCATTATTCAATTTATCTCCAGTAGTGCTAGCCAAATTTTTTGTATGAAGTGAGACCTTATTCTTTGTAAGAATTTCACAATTTGTCCCTTTGTAACTGGATACCAAGAGTGTGAAGAGATTTATAAAATCCAGTGAATTGCCATATAATTTTAGAATCGTGTAATCTAGTCCAGACACTGGCTCAAAACAGGATTAATTATATGAGGTTATTGAGCACTATGTCCAGTCGAGTCTTGAACCCCTTCAATCTCTCTGGGCAATCTGTTCCACTATTTAACTCCCTTCAGAGTAAATTTTTTTCCTAATATCTAATCAGCATTTCCCATGTTCCAGCTTGTTTTGTGGCCTTTTGTACTTCCACCACACGCTGTAAGGTGAGACTGGCTCCATTTTCTCTGTAGTCTCTGATCAAAAAGTTGCAGTTGGCCTTCAAGCCCTCTCTTCTCCAAGATGACCAGGCCTAATCTCTCACACTCTCCTTATACTTAGGGTTCTCAAGCCCCCTTGGTGGCACCTGCTGGTGCAGGACAGAGGACATGCCTTGATAGTAAAAGCAACCTTTTCCACGTCTTTTGTCACTAGTTCACCTCTTACTGAGATATAAGCCCACCTTTTTCTTCTACTATCGATGTGCTTATGGAAACCTTTCCTGTTGCAATTCAGGTCCAGCTCAACTTCAGCATTCCTGACTTTATTCCAGTATGTGCAAACAAGATCTCTGTGTTCCTTCCAAGTAGCTGGTCTCAGTTTCCATCTTCTGTACGCTTCCTTTTTGTGTTTGAGCTCACTCAGGAGCTCCATGTTCATCCATGATGGCTTTATGCCACAGTTGCTCAACTGTCTGAACATTGTAATGGGCTGTTCCTATGCTCTGAGGCGGCTGCCCTTGAAGATTAGCCAGCTCTTCTGGGCCTCTGCTCTCCAGGGCAATTTCCCACAGATCCTGCCAAGCAGGTCCCTGTAATCTTCTCATCTGAAGTCTATGACTGTAATTCTGTTCTTTGTCTTGCTGCTCCTCTCAGGGGCTGAAACTCCACAGTCTCATGCTCACTGCAGCCAAGGCTGTCCTTGGCCTCTGTGTCGTCCAGCAGTTGTTCCTTGTTTGTGAGTAGCTGCAGCTCTTTGAGGGTATCAATCTCCAAATAATTCCATACCTCCACTATTTATAAAATGGAACTGTAAGCTTTATTTTGTCTTATGTCAGTGTCACCAGAGACACTCAAGCAGGAGATATTAAAATTGTATGGAAAGGAAAACTAGTCTACAAATGTCATGCTACAGAAAGTTCAGTTCCAGCTTGGGACAGAAATGTGACTTGTGTAGCTTTAGCTGAATCAGTTTGTTTATCTAGCTGTCTGATACTTCTCTTTACTAAAAAAAGCACCCTGAAACCAAACAGCAGTAAGTCACAGCATTCCAATTCATGGTATTCTGTGATAGGTGAGGAGTGAAAAACAATGCGAAAAACAATGGATGAGGAAGAATTCAAAAGAAATTAAGATTTTTAATTAGTTCAGTGTCCCTCATTGATATCAGGAACTTTGTTCTGCCTATTTGGAGGACAAATTCATGAGATACTGGGGTAAAAGAAAACTAAAGCCCTGGTGTCTTATCTATTTTCTCTTCCAATGCGACACACGCTCCAGGACTGACCAACAAGTACTATGGCTCAATAGACATTTTCAGTCCAGAGTCTTGGCTTAGCACAACACTGTCCCTTAAGCTCCAGTCCTCTGGCTGTTCCCAAAGTGATGTAGTAATTTCTCCGAGGACTAAAGTGGACGTTGCATAAACCAACAGTCCCCCTGTATCATCCTGTATTTACCTACGAGTCACTATGCCACTTTTGATCTGGTGGTGTTTCCTGATTGACAGAACAATGGAAATGATTCATGTTCATCAAAAAGCTGCAGAATAGAGCACAAGGAGAAAGGGGAGAATTGGGGAGCAGAGGAAAGGGACCACTGGAGCACTGAGTCAGATGCAGTGACAGGAAGCCTGCAAAGCCCGCGATATGCAGAGATGTAGCAACAAGTTTGTAGTCTTGCCATACTGATAAGCTCATTTGGTTTTTTGCGTATTTGGTATAAAGGATCAAAATTTATATCCCCTTTAGCACACAGATCAAAGAAAATGCTTGGTGGCTCAACTGAAATAAAACACTCCTTTTAGAGGCTCTTTGTAACACCCTGAAGGGTGAAAAGTTTGAATGCAGAAGCTATTTACAGCATATTTGAATGTGCTATCTGAATGTGTCTGTAAGCAGATAGTTGGCTTTTATTGCTTTATTTGTAGAAAGAAATGATGGAACTATTCTGGAAGCCTTAGTGTGTCTTTGTTAACTTTTGCTGAAAGTCTTATCTAAACTGGGTGGTACTCTATTAGAAGAACCATAACATGTTAAAAAGATTTGATGAGGATAAGCTGACATAGTTTTCAGACAATTCAATTGTTTGTACATCTTGGATGGAAACAATGGAACTTTTCCCTTGCTTTATAGGAACTGCAGAACTTGTGCCAAAAAAGCTTACAGAGGCTTATGTAATTGAGGGTGTGAATTATATTCATCCTCAGTTGCCAGAGATATAAATAATGAAATTATTATGCATGTGACTTCCTGTGGTGAATGTTAAATCCGTGTAAAGTATGAGTACTTGTTGACTGACTGACAAGTGTCTCTACCTTTTCTATTCATGGATTGCACAATGAAGTGACTCAGATTGTCCAGCAAAGTGCTTCATACCTGAGGGAATTTGCTTGGTATACATGCAAGTTAATTGACTAAATCACCTCCTTGACAAGCCAAGGAGTACTGGTTAGCTGGATAAGTAAGCACAAGAAATAGAAAATATTGACTACAAGGACTTGATACTATATTATTTGCACCATATATACACACTATAGCATCTGTGTGTATATATACGCCTATGCTATGACATAAATACTATATGGTTTATGGTTGTCTGTATCCTGAGCAATTTCAGACAGATGGGCCTTGTTTTCCATCTGTTCTTCACATCAATGGCACGTTAATTTATTTCTTTCACAATACAAACCTGGCTATGAGTATCTGTCCTGTGGAATTATCACTGGGGTTTCCTCTCAGGTCCATCTGAAAAGCCAGTGCTGAAACAGTATGTCACAAAGGCAATATGCCACCCTGCACCCCAGTGCCTGGGCACCCCCACCCAACAGTTCACATTGCCTCCTGCTTATCCCTAAATGAAATTTGATAGATTTAACCTGGGACACCCAAAATAGTTTGGGATTTGGTTATCAGAGAAGCCACTCCCTGTGTGATACCACTGAAGATGGTAACAATTGGCTCTCTTCAAGCTCACAGCTCTTTCCTTTAAAAGACGGAGTCGTGGCAGCAGAGTGTGTTCCTGCATCATCCTCAGCCCTGTGGTCTGGTACAGTAAGAGTCTCCTCTTCAGTCTTCAGAGGAGAGGTATGGAAACAAATATGTTATGATTACTCTTTGTTGAGGAATGGCTTTGTTGGGCAGAGATAGATGTAGCTAAATCAGGTTAAACTTCTATGATTTGAGGACTATGACTATGTCAAAGACACATTTACTTGCAGTATTTTGGTTTCGTTAGATATATGAAGTGTGTTGCTTTCACCTCTTGGTTCTACATATGAAGTGCATTTCTTTCACCTCAATAAAACTCAGTAAAATTAAAAAGAAAATGTTAGTCATACTAAAATGCAAAAGTGTTCTGTGGGATTGCTTGAAACTCTTACAAAAATTTAAGTTGATGTTGTAATTTTGTAGTTTGCTTAAATTGTTATCATAACTGAAAATATTTTAGAGGTTTGAGGTATATTATTATTTCTGGTAACAAAACAGCTAGTGAAAGATGCAGCAACATCAAAACAATTTTTCGGGTATTAGGAGAGAGGTAGTTGTCTGCTTACAGGTGGTTTTGTCCCAGCTCTGCAACAGCCCTGGGGTAAATAAAGCATTTTTTACATAGTAGTAATGCTAGAAAAGACACTCTAATGTACTTTCAGCTGTCCATAATGTAGTTTAGTAGCTGGAAATGAGGAGATCCGTAATAACGTGACCAGTTTGCCATTCACATTGTCAACCCCAGGTGTCAGACAACTCCACAGAAGGCTGTTCCCAGCCCTGGGGGGAAAAAAACAAAGCTATTCTCTGATATTGTCCATTTCTGTTTAATTCTCCATCCGGGTGGCTTCCCCCACTCTCTTTGGGAGATCCTGCTGGCAGCACCATCTCCCGAATTTCAGACTACATGCAGTCTGTGATTCATACAGATAGCTCTGTCTCAGTTTAAATCCAGTCACAGAAGCCCCTGGGATGGGCATTTGCTTCATTCACTCACCACCCCTGTAGTGAATCCTGTAGAGCCACCAAGAACTTCTGTGTGACATGAGAAGGTAGGGAGAGCCAATTGATCATCCACCAAGTACAGGGGAAATAGTGGGGCATGAACATGGTTTAGCACAGTCAGTGGTGCCACCCATATGTTTGGGTTGTTTGGGCCTTTTTTTTCCCACAAGTCACTAAAAAGGATGACTGTAATAAGAAATATAACCCTATCATGGGCAAAATCAATGGAAATTGGAAAAGAAAAACCAAATATCTATTGGACCACGAAGTTTGCAAGAAGAGTTTCTGGATAAAACTTCATGCATTTATTAACATGTGGGCTAGGGAATATGAAAACATTGTCTGCTGGCACAAAATCATTTTCTTTTGTTGACTGTTAAGAGGGAACATAAGGGACTTCTCTAAATCGTGACTAAGATCTTAATAAGTAGTTCCAAAAGTGAGGATATCTGTGTCTGTAATTAAGTGAGCTTATCAGGCTTTCCAAAGTGCTAGGAAGCAGTGATGTCTGTTGAATCACCAGGAGGCACTGAGAGCTCCACATGTTTTGGGGAAAAAAGGCTATTTATTTCACTATCTAGAGGTGGGAGGGGAAATTACAGCCTAAAAATTCAGTGCCACATCCCTTTTGACAGGTTTTGTCTGGATGGATGTATCCTAAGTGCTTTCCCTAGTCTCTATGACAATGAGACTTTTAGGCTGACTTTTCTTCACTACCCCATGGAGCTCTATTTTTGTAACAGTCTGTCCAGAATGAGTCCTCTCTTCCATGGCTGCTGAGCTTTCCACTTTCTCCCTTCTACAGGGAAAGCTGATGCCCAGGGTGAAGGGGAAAGGAGTACAACCACTAAATGACACAGCATGAACTTCTGCTCTCATTATAAATATTTATTAACAGGTCCTGTAAAAAAAAGGAAGATGGTGAAGATTTGCTGTTCTCTCCTTCTCTTAAGTTTGCTCAGTGGGCTACTCAATGGCAATCCTGGACTCAAAGTGAGAATCACCCAGAAGGGGTTGGAGTATGGTATGTGTGATGTTTTCAGGAGCTGCTGGTGGTATTGCACTGAATCCTGATATGACAGACATAGGACAGTGAGGGCAGTGGGAGAAAATGTCCTGATCACAGGCTACAAAGAAAAGTTTAAGAACACAACAGAGCAAAGTCAGTAATCTGCTTGACAGCATTGTACATGGTATCGAGGTTCATCTGACTTCAGATATTGAATCAGTTCAGCTCTTGCCATGACTGGGAATGAGATCAGAAATAGCACTGCTGGGTCTCACGTGAGATACCTTCTTGCTGACTCTGTCCATCCCATCTCCTAAGCCAGAAACACATATACATTATATATATTATATACTATAAACTCCCAGGCAGTATCAAAGGCAGCTGAACTGATCATTGTTTTCCTGTAGCCAAGGAGGTTGGACTAGAAATACTGAAGCAGAATATGGAAAAGGAGCGTTTCCCTGATTTGACTGGCCATGAGAAATTTGGGCTTGGTAATGTCAAATACAACATCTCTGGGTAAGCATTCTCTCTGAGGGAAACTTGTGTTTGACTGAAGTTTGAATCTTGTTTTGTGTCCATTTTGACTCACAAAATACAAACTTTTCTCTTCATTGTCTGTTTCATGCTCTAGAATACACGTCACTGGTGTTGAATTACCCAGTGCTTCCATCTCCCTCCTGCCTCGGTCTGGGATAAAATTGGTCATTGGAAATGCTTCTCTAACCATTAACATGAACTGGAACATAAGGACCTGGATGTTGTACGTACAGCTTAATGTGTCCTGGGATTTTTTCTTCATGGAGAATGTAAAGATAAAAATGCAATGTTTAGTTTTTCTTGTGACCACTTCATGGCAAAAGTGCTCTTTATCATCTGGCAACAGTAACCCAGAAGCACAGGCTGGTTCTTCTCAACAGGTCTGCTGGTTGGGGGACAGTCCCTGCCCCCTTAGACATGGGCACTGATAAAGAGCCCATGGCTGAGAAGCACTGCTGTCAATAGTACAGGAATGCTGCTCTAGCTGAATGCTGTTGTTATCCAGCCTGCCAGCTAATGACACAGTTAGAAAAATTGTAGTGTGGTGGATCACAGTCCAGTATAATAAAACCTCCTAGTACAGTTACACTGTTAGAAACCTTCTGCTGTGCCTCTAAGAGATACACTTCAAAAGCTGATGGAAAATGGATAAGCAAATAGCAATATTCATACCTTCCCATCCCAGGCTGTTTCAGAGGAAAGCAATCCCTCTTCCCTTCTCACATTACCTATATTGCTAAACTGAATTACAGTTCTGATCTGTACTTCTGCTGCCAGGGACAGCAGGGCTGGCTGCTTGCAAGGAGAGGGGACCTGGGAGCTAAGGGTGATGGCACAGTAGGAGGCACAGTGCCCTCACTGGCAAGTGCTCAAGGCAGGCAAAGCAGAGCAGGTTACTGGCAATGACCAGGAACAGCCACCATTCCAGACTGCCAGGCAAGTCCGTAGTGAAGAGGTGGGGATTTTTTTCAGTTTTTTATTTGTTTTTTTATGCAGCAAAGACAGTGGAAGAAGCACAGTGCACATTTCAAAGGTGTTTGTCACTGCAATATTTTCAACACCCCTGGATAATAGAGGTCCTACGTCAATATCCCTTACCAGCTGCCGGACAACTTCTGGTGACATAGATATCAAGTTAAATGGGAAAAGTGGGTAAGTGGAAGAGATCTCTGTAAACTCTGGGAGGAAATAACTGTCAATGAATAGCACAGAGACAACTTCACAAAATAGGGCACACAGATTGCTATTAGGCATCTGTAGACACCACAGATGAGAACTGAGGCCCTAATACAGTGCTAAAATGACCAACACTGACATTTGTCCTTATATTTGTGCACAGTAGAAGATAAAGACAATCAAACAATCCCCTGTGCTTCTTCAGCACCCACTTCTTTCAAACTTCTGCTCTGATCTTCAGCTCTAGGTAGAAGGTTACATGCTTGTAATATGCTTCACTCCTCCTAGTCACAGTGCTGTCGAAATTGAACAGAAGCAGACTGATGTCTGTTAAGCCTCTGGATACAACCCAATCAACAATATTTTGTTTTCTTTCACTTCTTTCACTGTCTGAATACCACTCTTGTCATCTGGGTTTGTTTTGTTTGTTTTTACTTGTATTGAAAGTTCTTAGTTCAGAGACTACTTATTTATTCTGTGTTTGTACATATATGATGGTGGTACTATGAAGAATTCCTTTTTCATGAAGATGAATTAACACTGGCTATTTGCTGAGATGCTGAAATGATCTCCTTTTAGTGACTCTATGAGAGCTTTTACACTTCAGAAAACTCCTTTGTGTACTAGAATATCGCACTCGGAGGCCATTAAATTCATGTTCTATAGAGATATCTGATCTCTTGTTAGTGAGTATGGTATCTGACCCATGAATTGCTTTCTTCCCTCCCTGTAGCTTCCTGCATAACTTCTTTATCAAGTATCTGAAGAAACCTATTCACAGGAGCTTGGTCACTAACGTAAGCCTTTCAAACTGTGTAGGGGAGGGGTGTAAGGAGTATGACATTCATGAGTCAGTGCTATGAACTTGTCAAAGGAAGAACTAGAAAAATAATTCTGTAATAGACCTATTCTGGTGTGATCAGCACAGGCAACATTTTGCCAGCCAGAAATGCTTCCAGATAAAGTTGATGGCCAAGATACTGACCAGTCCACAGCTAGGTTCAACCAAGGCAGCAGCAGAGCCACAAAATACAGTTCTTTTCCCATTCCAATGCAGAATAAGTCTCTGTCTATGTACCTACAGGCATCATGGAATATGGATAATTGTATTTGGGAGAGAAAACTTATACTGGTTTATGCATAGAGAAATTATAGTACATCAACTGATAGTATGACATATTTAAACTTCATTGTATTAAAGAAGTGAGTAGTTCTGATGACAACCTGCCCAGGGCCACTGAGAGGAGACAGAGCTTGATATGGCTGTTATTTATTCCAGGACAGGGATTTATGGTTGGACTCGATGATCTTAAGGGTCTTTTCCAACCTAAATGATTTCATGATTCTGAGATCTCTCCTGTGAGACGAATGTGAGAACTGTCTCCTTGTGCTGTTTAAGGCTGTGGTTTTGTCACCCCCACCAGGCTGCCTCTGGCAACTTCCCTCTTTTTTGCAGTTCTGACATAGGATATGCTTACATTACACCAAGCAGAAACTTCGGGGATCCAGTTAGCTGAAGAACAGCCAGATCAAGTGTTTCAATAAACAAATGCTGCAATGTGTGTCACATAGCAGAAAGATCTGCTAGCACACAGATAAGAGGTGCTTACATGTCCACGCTAATCAGGCCATAACTTGAGTGTGCTTTTATTACAGTCATGTCCCAACATCAGGGCTGGGATCCAACTGATAGATGAAGACCTCCAATCACTGAATGGTGAGTCACTAGTGATACCGTTTCCTCCTGTTTTCTCTCTCCTGATCAGTGAAATTCTGCAGCTTCCTTAACAGCTGCTGCTCAGCAATGCCTCCAGAAGTGGTATCAGTCCCTCTGCTCTGCCTGCTCCCTTGATTACAGAACCAGTTAAGTAAAGGCAAGGCTACTTGGGCAAGAAAGTTATATTTCTAAGAGCCAAGGACTTGGTAGCAATTCTCAACTTTCAAATGTGGCAGTGTGCACTTCTATTCTTACAAATCCCACTTAGAGGCCACACAGTACTGACACTACAGCAGTTTTCCCTTCCCTCCCATGCTGTGAGTCCTCCTGCACACACAGCACTTTGAAAGCTGAAGCCTGCTCTCCTAGCCTGCCTGAAAATATAAGTTTTACTTTCCTATATATCAGACTTGCCAAAGGCAAAATGAAAAAGCTCCTTTGCAAAAAACTTCTCACTTGAACCATTTTGGGTTAGATTTGCAGGCATTTAAGACACCCGAAGTGTTGGTCACATACCATGTACAAAACACAAGTGTCTAAGCAGATCAGGCACCCTCCCTTCTGGGAAAGTATTTGCAAGTTAGAGGCATTCTGGATGCTCTTATCTTAGAAATCCCAACATCTCCATGTGCCCTGAAGCACTGATGGCCATTTTCTTTTCTTGGTTAGACCAAACTCACTTTTCCACAGTGAGAAAACAACAAACTAAAGAATGTGCTTTACAGAAGGTGCCAATAGAAACATCAAACTTTAGGTTAGAATGTGTGTTAGAAGGTCTCTGGTTATGTTTTCCCCTACTCTCTGGAACAATTTGTGTCATTCTCCTTCAGAGATTTAGTTTTAAGTATACATAAAATTCTTTCTGTGTTTTTTGTAATATTCTGTATCTTGCCTTATCTACCACCCTAACAGTTGTGATGCCGATTGATGATTTGGCCGAAGTAGACTACTCCTTAAATAGCTTGCCAGCAGTATTTCAGCCATTCATTGACCTGGACTTAAAGGTAATTGCCTGTAGTGCTATTTGCCAAGATTGCAGTGACTTTTATTACTGTACGATCCACTTTCTAAGCTGACCATGACTGCTGTTCTGAACATAAAGGCTCAGTATCTGAGAAGACAGATATTTCAAAGCATTATTGCATTTGCTATTGTAATAATTTGTAACAATCATGTTGTGAAATGAATTATTTAAAAGCCACATCCTTTTTTTTTTTAATTGCTGTTGAGTTGGTTATAGAAAATAGAGAGTAGTAAAAGTTGACTAAGCAAGTTGAAGAAAAGAGAAAGAAAAAGGAAAGGAAAGAAAAAATTATTCAACATCATCTTTCTCTTGCTGTTGATTCATGTCCGGGACTTCTTTGTTCAGTCAGTCAGGGGAATATTTCTACACATTGTGCTAACTAGATGTGTCTGCTATGAGAGAGGAAAAGAAAGAGCGAGACTATAGGAGCAACAATTCAGCCTCTGGCTTTTTGGATGGGAAGACATAAGACCCTTGAAAATACACAGGAGCCCAAGGAGTGCTGCTGAGTCTGAAGACCTGTAATTTTTTTTTCAAATTAAGCAAAAAGTCTCCTTATGTACTGAAACAAAAATCTGACTAGTTCCTAATTCTAAAATTACTTCACTGTCATTCCATGTAAGGTGATTTGATTGAGGGTAGTTGTCGTGAGCACTGTATCTAAGATCCTTAATCAAGTTTAAGCTGCCCTGCACTAGGTGTTCTACAAATGGAGAATGAAAAGACAGTCTTGTTACAAAGATCTTTTAAATTAAGTATTAAAAAAGTCAACAGGGAAATAAGACGTGGAAACACAAAAGAACAAAAAGTTATTATCTGCCTGTATGGTAGACACTAGTCTTGGCACACCAGCTCTGCAGCTGCTGTCAAACTCTTCAAGTATTGCAGCAACTAGATTTTAAGCAGGGACTTGAGCAGACTGAAGAGGTAATGTCATGGCTGTTTACAAGAGCTACTCTCCCACATAAGTTACACGGGGGAAATACACAAAGCAAGTGACTGGTAAATCCAGCAAGTGAGGATTGAACGGGGAGGTCACCAGCTGTGGTTCAGCACTTCATAAGTGCTTTGATAGTCCTTAAAAGGCAACTGGAAATCTAGAGCTGAATGAGAAAGTAAAGACATACAGAATACCTTTGAGATGAAACAGAAACAGAGGACTAATAAAAGGGATATAAAAAACTTTAACCTGTAAGTGTCTGCATCACTTTAAATCAGTTTTACCTTTTTGTTTAATCTGGATGCACCTGGAAGTATTAGATCTACAAACCTTGGCTAATACCACAGAACACAACATAGATATTTTAGCTTTGTCTGACATAACTTTCCTTTCTCTCACAAGACTTCTTTTGTCTGCACAAGTTACCAGCTTGCTTCTGCGTAGAGTATGGTGCTGATTTTGACCAAGAAAGACCTCTGGTTTGAGAGATCCATTTTGTAATTGAGACCACTGGATAGCTCTAAGCAGCAGTTCTCATATTTAAATTTCTAGAGATGGAAAAAGGAGAAACTAAGGCTTCTCAAAAAGGAGGACCGCTAGTCATGCTCTTCATGAAATATATAGACCTTTAATTAAGAGGGTTTGTGTTCTGACGTGGCAGACTGTCTTCAGTAGGTGACCAGTATCTCAAAAGACAGATCTCTGGTGTCATCTGTGAAGGTGTCCAAACACTGGAACTTACCTTCACCACTTGCTTGAAAGCACCAAGTCTTCAGGGTGTACTGCAAAGCCTGTGTACTGATTTATACACCAAATGAACAGCCTAGGCAAAGTACAGGAAAGTAGCATTCGTTGTCTGTAGTCATGTTAAAGTTATATTTTGACTCTTTTTTTTTTTTATCTCCGACAATAACTTTCAGGGCATAATCTTCCCAGCTGGAAACTATATTGATTCTCCCTACATGGCAGCTCCCTTCACTATCCCAGACCAAAGTGACTCCATGCTCTACCTTGCCTTCTCTGAGTACTTTTTTCAGACCTCCTCATTTGCTTACTACACTGCAGGGGCCTTCAACATGACCATTGCAGAGGAGGTGAGTAGGACACAAAGGAATGGGGTCAGAGTGGCTTAGATAGAGCTTTGACCTGCCAGATGTCAATGTGCAGCCATATAAAGCTGTTAATTGGTCTGCAGTGTCCTGAAACAGTAGATCATAAATATAAGGGTATTGTTATTCTCCTTTATTTATGATCTATAAAGACACCTCATCCACAGCCAGGTGTGCCAAGTTCTGCTGAGCAAAGTACCAAATACAGGCAATTTTGTTACAAAAAATTAAGGCTTTTGTAGACCTGAGGCATAGACTTCTCTGTCATGGAGAAAGAGTTCACTCTGGGGAATTCTGAAGCCTCAGCATCTGTTTTCTGAGGGATATTTGGAGAATGAAAGTATTACAGGAGCCATGGAAGGAAAGCATATTTCAAAGCACAGTAGCTGTGTGTGGAGGCTGCTTGACTTGGCTAACCTGACTGCAGGAGTTTCAGTAAGTCCCAAAACCTATAGATTGCAGCCCGGGCTATAATGACATTAAGCATTTACTTTTACAGGAATTATTTTGGCTTGTGTTATTGGGAATCAGCTTTAAGTATACTGAGTCTCTTAGGAATAGTTCTGAGAGGTACAAAATCAAAGATTTATTGAAATGACAGTAATAATGCATTTAGAGAAAAGCTGACCATGAAGGTCAAATCTGGTAACTCATTTGTTTTCTCTCTTTTCTTTTTTGCCTCCAGACTTGCAGCTATTTTAATATAAGCACAGAGATATTTGGCAGTATCATCCCTGAGGTGAGTGTAATTACTTCCATAAAGTCTTAGGAAACCACCCAGTGTGGGTGTCAAGACACCTCACTACTGGGGTATCCCAAAGGATGGTAGGGCCAGCAGAGCTCCTGCACTAGAGAAGCTGGCACATGTATACATCATAACAGCAGAGCAGATGGGCCTTGTCACTTCCCACCCCCACGATGAGTTGAATGACTTGCACTGTTACCAAACATAATTTTGGCCCATAACTTTGCACATCAATCTTTACTCTGGGCACTGTGCCCAATCCACAGCTGTTCCTGCCTAAAACCATCTCTACACAGGAAAAAGCTTCCAATCATGAGCTCTGCTTTGAAAGACTTCTGAGAGGGCCTCAACTCAGAAAGAATACCTTCCTCCTGTCCAAACCTGCATAATTGTCTTTGCTTCACTGCTAGCCTGTGCCTGACTAGCAGAAAGACCTGAAAAGGGACCACATGCAGGAAATCGAGCTAACAGATGGGCAGGAAACATTACATCCTATGGAACAGACAAGGCAGATGCACAGGATTTCCATTTATTTTAGGTGGAGGAGCATGCATGGCTTCCACTAGCCTTCTCAGACAGAATGAGAAATGAAAAATGCACAAAAGAACCCCTACGTTAAGAATGCCGAGGTTGGATGAAATCAAACTAATGGTTCAAAGAACTTCACATTCTTGTTTGCTTCCCAGATGTTAAATTCCTTCCTCAGAAATATAAAATTCCCCAAGGGCAGTCATTGTATGGTCCTCTCCATTAAATGCCATGAGCATTGATGCTAATATTCCACCCACCCTGTTCTGAATAATGAATTTGGTGAGCCTATTCACTCTTCAGGCAATGAACAGTGAGGCTCCTCTGAGGACAGTCCAGAGGAGGAACCTGTCTCATGAGATGGGTGAATTTCAAAGTGAATGACTCCTGAGCTCTCTTACTGCATGACTTTAAATGTAATATTTGTAGTCCATTTCCCTCTTCTGTTCACAAATCAGTATTTAATTTCTTTCAAAGTGATGTAGAAAAATTTGTATTCTTCAAGTGGAAGGAACTTTCCACTGCATTCCTGTGTGGCCAAGATTGTTGATTTATCACTACAGAAAACCTCTACTTCCTGCTTGCCTGAATGAATATTGTGTTAGCAGCTATCCTTAACCTCATCTTAAGGAACTACTTCAAAATTATTGCTTCAAGAATGAGAAAATGCAGTATTCTGTTCTACAAGAAGTGTTTTTCTGTCTTTTTTCTTTTTTTGTCCTGGAATCTTACAGGTAGCCAAATATTCAGTTACACCCTACCCAGTCATGTTGAAGCTAATGGCTACTGAAGTGCCTGTCATCAGCTTAGAGCAGGATTCCTTCACAGCAGAGATTCAGGGCTTCATGGAGGTGTTGGCTGTTCTGCCAGACTCAACCACCCAGCTGCTGTTCACAATGAACATAGTAAGTACAATGAACAAGGTGACATTCAACTCAGGGTTAAGTATGTTTGTTCCTTCCTTCTGTAAAAACTTGTACAAGAAACAAGGAAAATGACAAATTTCTAGTACTTAAACATGCAAAATCCCCTTAGTCCCAAGTGGCGCCTGTGTGGCCTCACTTAACCTATAGGACCTTTCTGTGGCAAAGAACATTTTCCTATAGATGGACATAAATCCAAACATACAGTGGCTCTGATTAATGAAGGTTTTGTTCTCTTGAGTGACAGTTCTGCAGGTATGAGTCATGCCTCTTGGCAATTTGTTCATGACTTTAATTAGGGAAATCTCATTACCTACATTTCAGCTCTTGTCTGTGCCATTCAGACAAACAAACATTTACCGTGTGCAGCCTTACAATGAGAAAGTTGCATTTACCTAAAAGAGCTTCCATACATAAGTGGGAAGATGGTATTTGTGACTAATTCACAGCAAGGGTCCTGGGGTTTTTTTAATGTCTGGTAACCCATGGTTTCTTTATTCTGCAGGCAGCCAACAGCAGCATTTCTCTGAACATATTTGATCAGAAATTGATGGGCTCACTATGTTTGAACAGGTAAATCAGCCTGGGAAGGAAAGGACTTACAGGGTTTTGGAAAACAGTGTTAGCAATCCCAACATTAGCAGTTTAGGGATATGATCAGATCAGTACGTTTCCCCAGTAAATTCATCTGCATTGGATTCTCTAATTCTGGCTGCGCAGTTTAGAGGAGGTAGGAAGCTTCTCTGTGACAACTGCCATATTCCCAGGGGACTGCCCACCAGCTGTGGATTGCTGCAGGGCAATGGTCTCACTGCATTTCTCTGCTCTTTACATGCCCTCTCCCCTCTGAGTAGATAACTTAGGCATGCAGGGCTGTTTTGATGACCATGAGTAATCTGAGTTTCCCTCATCACTTTCTAGCTGGCAGGATGTCACTGCTTTCTAGACCACTTTTGCCACTAAAGAACTTCAGAGCAGTCCAGGACACAGTAAAGAAACTGGGCCCCTGCAGGTCCCCTGTGCCAATATTCTTATAGCAGAGATTTACCAAATGAAGTTGTGCAACTTCCAAGGGTCAGAAAGCTGGGGACCAGAGGCTTGCACATTTAGACATCTAGAATGTCACGCTTTACAGAGAGCAGCTCTGTATACCAGGACCTCATAGCTGGGAATTGGGACCCCAATTTCATAAAAGTCCCTGGGGAAGACAGTTATAGGGTTAAGAATATGCAGAGTTTGTCAGGGCAGAGAGATGTTAGGAATTTAAAGAGGACAGTGTTGTTAGCATTTTTTGCAGAAGTTTCCAAAGAGAAAAATCTGGAGTGTGCTGGAAGCTGGTATTGAGATCTAGGGTGCTAGTGCTGTGGAAACTTCAAAATCTTGTGTTGGATAAGAGAGTAACATATGGAATAAATATTTCAATTTGGAAACAGAGACATTTGGCAACAAAGCCATCAGCAACAGTACCATATGATGAACAGTTTCTTTTTCTTCCCTCCCTAGTAAGAGTCACATCAAAGCATTATGCAGATGTACCAAAATCCTTGCAAAATACCTGACAGCATGCAAATTCTTGGTTAAATCAATAGGATTTCCAAAAGTAGGATTTCCAAAAGACAGCACAGAGGGAGAAGCACTCACATTGCTGGCTACAGCCTTTCTAACACACTCTTTTGCATGGATGCTCAGCAATGCTTTAAGAAAACCACGTCCTTCCCTATGTAGCAATATGCATTATGGGAAATTGCTTCAAAAATCTCCTTATAGATGCTTCTTAAGGCCTGGAGCTCTACAGCATGACTGCACATGAATAGGTTAACTATGTTCATCCTTTCTTAGTGACTCATCTTGTTTCACTTCTTTCCCTCAGGCTCCAGTTCTCCCTAGCCCACTCCAATGTTGGCTTTTTCGAGGTAAGTGGATAGTTGAAGCACATAGGAAATGCAAATGAAGAATATCAGTGATATCAAGGCTAAAGCATAAGCACTACATTTTATCTGTATTTCTAAATCATTTGGCTTCACTCCCAGATGGCTCTTTTCCTGTCTTCTGGCAGCCACCTCTCTGCTGTGGACTTAAAAGTATATTTGCTGGGGCAAGTTAATGCTCTGCAAATGAGACATTCTGTAGTTCTGTAGTAAGCAGAGATCTCACGGTGAAACACAGAGCAGTAATCTAAGCTGTAGCAGCGGAGCAGTGTGCCATCTAATGGTGACATGGGTGACTGAGGTACCTGCACTCCCTGTGCTGCAGTGGTGCTCATCACAGATGCTCGGAATTACAGTAGGGAGGGGGAGCTAAGATACTTATCTCAGATGCCTGAAACAGTGCAGTTGTAGCCTTGCAGGGGAAAATCCTGCCTCCGCAGAGTAATGTCATTCTTAGTATAATCAATCAGTTCCGAGTAACTGAGAAGAAAGGATTAAAACTGTTCCGGTCCTGCTTTGCTGTTGGTGATAAATTATCTCACAAATAACGGAAATAGACTGTTTAAAATGAAAATGTTGGCTAAGCATGTTGAAATCCGTTTGCATTTTGCATCTCACTTCCTTTGCCTCATTCCAAAGCCTTAAGATCCAAAGTTCACTTGAACTTCTGAGTCTTTGAGTCCAAAAGGGCTGAAAGTAGAATATGAGCCTACTAACTCCACCCAGGATTAGGGCAGGACAGTTCTACCACCATCAGGAAGTGATGGCTAATTCAGTTTTCTTGTCTGTGGCAGGTCTCACTTCTGGAGAACATCCTGTCTTACATTATACAGACTGAAGTAATTCCATCAGCTAATGGTAAGGCTGTATTTCAAAGCAGCAGCTAAAAAGCTTCCAGCAGAGTGGGTGATTCTAGGAATTCCTACGGACTTTCTGCTTAAGTTTCCAGTTCCCATTACAGTGGAAAATGACCAGTAAGCAGTGGAAGGGGGAGATTGATCTGCAGGGGTGTAAGTGCGCCCTCTCACGGACACTATTCTGCAAAAAGGGCAAAAATTACTTGAGAACTCTGAATTCATCTGCCTTTACCTCAGTCTATGTGGCCTTGATGCATCAGGGAGAAGCATGTCACTCTTGTCAGCACACCTGCTTGAGGCCACCATGTGTGAAATGTATTCCTCTTTATTAGACCAGCAGAGAGCTTTTGACTCTCATAAATCTTATTTAAGGCCCTGGAGGGAGACATAGCTCTGTACTGAGGTGAACATCACCTTCCTTAGTTAATGGATACGAACAGGAATAAGTTCTAATGATGCTGGAGCTGTATTAATGATCCCTCAGGGATCGTTAAGGACAAGTCACTGAGTATGTAATGTGTTGAACATGAAATGCCTTGGTTTGGCTGCAACACTCTGCCAAGAGAGAAGCATCTGTAATTCTATTTCCCCACTGGTGAATGAGCATACTACCTACCTCCCAGGGTTGCTTGTAAAGACTAAGAGGTTAGTTGTTGTAGATGACCTAGAAGTCTCTGGATAACAGTGTTTTTGAAGGGCGGGTGTTTATTATCTTTCTAATGCATGCCTAAATCATTGTTTGTCTCTTTTTTTAAGCTAAACTGTCAAAAGGATTCCCTCTTCCCAATCTGGCCAATGTTACCTTGACGAGACCTCACATTACAATTGTACAGGTGAGATTTTGACAATTAGGAAAGATTTTCCTTTATGAAAGGATATCCTTCTGGTTTCTTCCNTTTGGTTGGTTGGTTTGGTTTTTGTTGTTTTGGTGGGGGTTTGGGGGGTTTTTTGTCTAGGCGTTTATTCACCTTTTGTTGTACCAGAAATTTGCTGCATTTCAGCTACTTAAGTAGTAAAAAGCCCTGGGTTTAAAATGAGCACTGAATAATGGTAAAATCCTATTAGAAACAAATTTATATTTCTTTGAGAGGAAAAGTTAGAACTGACTATATAACCATCAAATGCACAACTTGTTCAGCCTTGCAAGTTGCAATGCAGTGTAAAAACAGCTTTAACATTGTTCAAGTTTGGCCAATCACATCAGAGTTATTACCATCCACCCAGTTCTGTTGAATAACTGAAATATGAGAGGGAGGTGAATTTCATTTTGTGCACCTAGGATAACTGAATTCTGTCAATAATTGGTGATAATGACTGATGCTTCTAGCCAAAAGTAGTTAGTGAGCTCTCAGAACATATTTTTTTTGCCTTCTGTTTATCCTCCAAACCTAGTCCTTAGTCTGAGCATACAGAATGTTGCTAAACAATCACTCAGTACAAAGGCATTGCTGATAACGTAATTTCCAGAAAATGGGTAAGCCTGTTAAATTTCTCCACTTGTTTACCAACTTCTAAAGTTATTTTCAGCTTAGCAGACACAGTCTTAACTCCTTGTTTGCGGTTAAGCACAAAACACAACTCAGGAAAGGAAATGCAAAGGTTGTTTTTATTTTTCATCCCAAATGCCTGAGAGTAGGGAGCTATGCAGTTCCCTGCAAAATATAATTGCTTGGAGACTGCTTTCAATGGCACTCGTTGCCAACAGTCTTTTGAGCTAATTATGAATTAAGGATTTTAGTGGTTCTGTGGTGTCTAGCCCCTACCTTACTTTTTCTAACCATCCTCCTCATCAGTAACGAGGAATGTGAGAGGACACGGGAGAATTGCTGTGCTCTACCAGTGTGAATGGGATTCCTATTTAAGAGCTAGTTTTAGAAGCTTCCACTTCCAATCCCAGTCTATTTGCTACAGTCAATAGCAAGAAAGACAATTCTTCCCATTTTTCACAGATAGACAGGTAGGATGGGGCTTTGAGCAACCTGGTCTAGTGAAAGGTGTCTCTGCCTATGTCAGGGGGGTTGGAATCAGATGATCTTTAAGGTCCTTTCCAACCCAGGCCATTATATGATTCTATGACTGTGAAGAGCTGCTCTCTGCAGGTTCATTGCTCTGCATGCACCAACAATGGAGGAAGCTTTAAGGACAAGTTTAGATTAAATGGCTAATTCTTAAGAAGCTCAGATTACATTAAAAAATAATCCCACCTTGTGATGGTTGCCTAGTTGCCTCAAGGCTCAGAGGAACTTTCCTGGGTAGGCTGCATGATGTTTAGATGTCCCTTCTGTTGCTAGCATGGTGCAAGGGGATAGCAGCAAGGGAAAGATAGGGCCCTTTTGCAAACTTCAAAGGACAGAGTTTAATAAAACTTGTGACTTCTAAGGCTCAGCTGTTCTCAGTAGATTTTCTGACCATAAACACCAAGATAGATTTGAAATTTAAAAAAAAAAAAAGGCAAACAAATTAAAAAGAAAATCAACCAAACAAAATAACACTTTCATTTTTAATTCTTAGCACGTCAGTGACTGTTCTTCTCCCCATAGGGACACATATTGATTTCGACTGATGTCCACTACAGACGTTAAAGAAGAAGAAAGACCATTTGTTAAGCATGAACTTCAAGTCAATAATGTGACTCTGAAGACTGAACACTGTCCCCTTCTGCTGAAATGTGCAACTTGAGCTCTGACAAGCTTCCTGGGGATACCAGGAAGTAAAAAAAGCTGATGGAATNATCCCACCTTGTGATGGTTGCCTAGTTGCCTCAAGGCTCAGAGGAACTTTCCTGGGTAGGCTGCATGATGTTTAGATGTCCCTTCTGTTGCTAGCATGGTGCAAGGGGATAGCAGCAAGGGAAAGATAGGGCCCTTTTGCAAACTTCAAAGGACAGAGTTTAATAAAACTTGTGACTTCTAAGGCTCAGCTGTTCTCAGTAGATTTTCTGACCATAAACACCAAGATAGATTTGAAATTTAAAAAAAAAAAAAAGGCAAACAAATTAAAAAGAAAATCAACCAAACAAAATAACACTTTCATTTTTAATTCTTAGCACGTCAGTGACTGTTCTTCTCCCCATAGGGACACATATTGATTTCGACTGATGTCCACTACAGACGTTAAAGAAGAAGAAAGACCATTTGTTAAGCATGAACTTCAAGTCAATAATGTGACTCTGAAGACTGAACACTGTCCCCTTCTGCTGAAATGTGCAACTTGAGCTCTGACAAGCTTCCTGGGGATACCAGGAAGTAAAAAAAGCTGATGGAATGGTTAACTGGTACACTGGTGGAAACAAGGACAGACAAGGGAGAACATGTGACATGTGCTTGACATTATTTATTCTGGTGTTTAACTGATGCGAAAGTGTTTTTAAGATTAATGACTCTCTTGCAATACAGTTTTGTTTATACGCTTCCAGAAAAGTGCTGCGGTCTCTTAAAAGAAGGAAAAGTACATTGTCAAAGTGCTGATAGGGCAGATATGGCTGCTAATCTGTTTCTATGGTAATGATCTTAAACACATCCCTTCTGTATGTGATGCCTGTAATACAGCGAGCCCTCTCCAGAACCATGGAATTGTCAGACTGGGAACTGTCCCAGTTACAGCAGGAACTAAAGTATTTGCAGTCTCTTAACATAAACCTTAAGATGCAGAGGAGGTTTGAGTTGAGGGAGGGAGGTTTGAGGGGGAAGGTTTGAGTGACTGAGGGAGGGAGGGANCGTGCCCAACATGCGTGTGCGTGGCCCGGGGGGCGGCGGGCGGGGGGCGGGCTGGGGCAGCGCCGCGGCTGACGGCTCTCCCCGCAGGTGGAGGGCGTGTTCTACGTGAACGACCCGCTGGAGAAGCTGATGTTCGAGGAGCTGCGGAACGCCTGCCGCGGCGGAGGTGGGTGCCGGGGGTGCCCCACGGCCGGGTGGGACCAGCCAGCCCCGGGCAAAGGGCCGCGGTGGCCGCTGGCCCACGGGCCTGCAGGCCCGGCCTGTGCCCTGGGCCCGGGTGGGACGGCGGGGACACACCGCCGTGCCGGCCCGGCCTGCCCCTGGTTCGAAGGAACAGCCTCATGGACACCTCATTTCATGAAACTGCAGGCTGTACACAGCGCCTTGTAGCAGATTAGAAGCCTGGTTGGCTTCTGGTTTGCCGGGGTTTTGAACAACCTCTTCAGAAAGGGCGTCACTGAGATTGTCATGGTAAATGAGCTTTTCTCCTTTTTCTCTCTTTTTTAGGTGCAGGTGGCTTCTTGCCTGCTATGAAGCAGATTGGGAATGTGGCTGCATTACCTGGTATTGTTCATGTAAGTAACTGCTCTGAAAATTTGTGCTTTTTCTGTTCCTATTTGCCCGAGATCATTGCTTTCCAAGGGGGAACTTTGTTGTGAGAAGATACATGGACCAGAGTTCTTTTCAAGACAGTTTGCATGTTAGGAACCTGTCTCTGAGCAAGGGCAGGCTGCAAAGCTAAGTTGTCAGAAAGAGGAGCATCCGCTAACTTCACTGCCCACCTTTTGATGTGAAGCTTTTTTAGCATTGCTTTATGCTGTTTCCATTCGCTTGAGCCAGCTTTCCCCCACTGTCTGTGTTGTCTGCTTGTTGGTTTTGAATTGCCTCTGCTGCCGTGGAATGCCTGGCGGAGTGAGGAGAGAGCAGGAGGTGACGCTGTTGTCTGTATTATTGTTGCTGGCCTACTGTAGATAGCAAGTCTTCCCACGTGCTCAGCACTCATTTCTCTTGCCCTGTGCCTTTTTGGAAGCGAAGTGTCAGATAGGATAACACAGGAGGAAAATAGTAGGCTGTGGCTCTTTTCAGGAAGTGCTAAGTAGGATGTGGAAATTATCTTTTTCATGTTCAATATTGCATATATTAATAAGTAACAAATAATGGAATTGTTTTAATTGTGTCCTTTGGTGACTTGGCAGTAGTTCTGAATTTATGGCTGCAGTAAAACGCAGACCATCATGCTGTTAAAAAGCCTTAGTGGTGAGCCAAAAGGGAGTAAGGTAGAATAGTAACATGTGAAAATGGGAACTCTGGCTGGTAGTTTGTAGGAGAGATGCTACATTCGTCTGCCTATTCAAATCTTCACTTTTTATTTCCAAACAAAGAGATTTCTTGGTGAGAGCAAGGGGAGGCAGAAGAAGCACATAATCACTCTGAAAAGTACTGTTCTTTTTAATGTATGGTAGCAGATTAACACTTGTTGAAAAGTTCCAATTTCTGACAGCTTTCTGGATGTCTCGGGGTTTTTTTGTTTGCGTAAATAGATCATGGAGTGCTGTTTGTGGTGTCCTGATCTAAACTGGTCCTGTCTTGTCCTATCCTGTCCTGGATCTCACCCAGAAGGGTGACTTTCTCTTTCCTGCGGGGTGCAGTCTTTGTTCAGTGTTCGATGGCACAGATAAGAAGAGAAAATGCTGACTGTTTTAAAATTCCATTTTATAGCATTGAACTCTTCCCTTGTTCTGTTTACCAACATCTGCAATATTTAAATACTGTGAAGATGAACTCATCTTCACTCTTACATCTCTGCTTTATGCTGCTCATAAGCTGTTGCCTGCCTAAGTTTTGAATGGAAGGACTGAGTACTAGAAAAAGCCAGATTAGAAGTCAGTTTGAGATCACAATTCCTGCATTTAGGTGCTTAACCTCCTCTTAAGTTTTCTTGAGATATGGTCTATATCTGAACCATAGTCTCAGCTGACTAGCCACAGAGTGAGACCTGCTCTCTGCTTTCTTTGACTGTCCTGTAGGTGCAAGAATTTAGATAGTCACCTGAGTTGATGTGTTCGCTCCATCTACATCCCTTTTTGGTATATTTGTTTTCAAATATGACAGCTACTGCCACAAGGCAAAGGATAAGCACGGTGACTCTACAGCATCAAGTTTCACAAAACTTTTTAAATTGCCTTAATTCTCTTTCAGAGATCAATAGGCCTTCCAGATGTCCATTCTGGCTATGGGTTTGCCATTGGCAACATGGCTGCCTTTGATATGAGTGATCCAGAAGCAGTGGTTTCCCCAGGTAAGGATGACTGACTTAACTGCTCTGAGAAATATTTGGGATGGCATAAAAATACTTTTTTGAAGTGGCAGGACTTTGCAGTACATTATATACAGAACTAAAGCTAAAATATGAGAATTATAGGGACTTAAGCAGTGCTTAATTCTTGCACTCAATCTTTATTCTTTGTGGAGCAGGTGATTACACTGAGAACATCTGAACAGGACAGGGAAAATTGCATTTTTTTGTGGCTGGGACTCGTGATATCCCTGAGGTTTGAAGGGAGTGCACAAGACTTTGAACTTGGGTTTCCCCAGGTTGATAAAGAAATTGCTGTTTTCTTTGAACAGTGCTTGAAAACATGATATTTATGTTTTATTTTTGCTTCAGGTAATTCAAGTGTTTCTGATAGACTCAAACCCAAGATCTCATAGTCTGGTATCTCCTCTCTGGCACTAGTTAATACTAAAGGTGACATGATTGATCTTTCACATTAGGCCTTGCCCTGCAATACTTTTATAAATAATAAGAGTTAAGCAAAACACCAAGCAGTGAAGTTTAATACTCCTTGTAACTATTTATCACTTTTTATAACTAGTTACTATTTATTCCAAAGAAGATTCAAAAAGAACTTGCTTTCAGGGACTTGCTTTTGAAAACATTACATCAGGGAGCCATGCTAAGGTCTGTCACTTTTCTTCTGACCTTAGGCAGTAGAACAGGAATATTGTTTCTACTTTGTCTGGGCAGTGTATTTTAAAGTTGTGTCCACAATTTGTCTACTTGCTGGAGTAACTTTGTAAACAGAGAGCTCTGTAGGTAGTTCTACAGCTATTTCTTGAAATCTGAGGCATTACCTAAATCTGTTAAAATGAAACCTAATGCAGTTCTGCTTTTTTCCCCCAGTATTGTGTCAGAAAGAAGGTGTGAGGTCACAGCATTCAGTACATGCTCCCTGTCATGGCTTTTTCTACACTTCTAGGTGGTGTAGGATTTGACATCAACTGTGGTGTCCGCTTACTGCGCACAAATTTGGATGAAAGTGATGTGCAGCCTGTGAAAGAGCAGCTTGCCCAGGCTATGTTTGACCACATTCCTGTTGGTGTTGGCTCCAAAGGTGTCATCCCCATGAATGCCAAGTAAGAGAATGACTTTGTTAACACATCACTAGAGGGAACATCTCTGTCATTTATTTTGATGAAAGATTCATCAGTGGGAAACTTTTAAGAAAGAAAAAGTAATCCTAAAACTCTCCATTCTTTCTGCATATGGCTTTACCAGGACTAACATAATCATCAGTGCAACAGTCAGCTCTTTCTTCTCCCACTTAAACCCCTGAAATAACTAAAAGTCCATGCAAGGTTCTCATTTCTTCTGACAGAAAACTTCCATGAGCATAAAGGTATTTTTTTGAAAGTGATGAGAGAGAAAATAGTATATTCCCCACACAAGAAAGAAGTAATGACCTATTAAAAGTTATAATATTTCTAGAGCTTGATTTTCATTAAGTATTAAGAAGTTGGACTTGTTGTTAAAAGAGTTTATGATCATAACATCATAGAATAATTCAGGCTGGATGGGATCTCTTGAGGTCATCTCAACTGATTCCTTGCATGAAGGAAGCCTAACTGAAGGTAGGTCTAACAACAAAATTACATCACATTGTACATGGGCTGTGTCCAGTGGAGTTTTGAGTATATCCAAGGACAACCATCTTACTTAGATTTTTGATGATTGCAGGGATTTGGAAGAGGCACTAGAGATGGGTGTGGACTGGTCTCTCCGGGAGGGCTATGCCTGGGCAGAGGACAAGGAGCACTGTGAGGAATACGGAAGAATGCTGCAGGCTGATCCCAACAAAGTCTCCTCAAGGGCAAAGAAGAGGGGCCTGCCTCAGGTAATGTTATGTTTCAGGAGGGTTTTGAGTGCTCCCAGGGTTCAAATGTAAAGATTAGAGAGTAGTTCTCTGTCTAGCTTTTCTGCGCAGGGGGAAGGTGAGATGGTGAGGCTAGTTCTGAATAATTCTTGGCAGAACTGTAACAGAGGGAAATAACACTGGGTGTGCCCAAGGTCCCCCCGGGCCATCAGTTTTTCATTTGTTAACACTTGGTAATGAAATTTAGGTTGTGTGTCATTTCCACATCCAGGTGTAGTTTTGTTTTGAAGAGACAGGCAAGTTAATGTGCAGTTTTTGTCCTTTCTTGTTCAAAAAGTTAATAGCAGGTCAAGGAAAGATATAATAAATGGAACTAGCTCATAACTGAATTACAGTTAAAGAGTTGGATTTCATTTCTATATATAATGTCTCATTGCTCTGTGTGGAACAATTTGAGAGGGCTATAGTAATGATACATTTGTAAAGCCCTCTTATGTATGACTTCTTAAGTTTTACTAGTTGAGGTGCTGCAAAATTGTAGCAGTTTAACCTCACAGTAATGTTATGTCCTTAATTTTCACATCTGCATTGCAAATAAGCGATCCTCTTTTACAGAGTTACAAAAAATGGGTTTGGAAATGGAATAACTTGCTTTAGTCTACTGAAAGGTTCTAAGTACCTAATTAACAGGATGTTGTATCTCCTTTGTGGAGTTATAACCAAGTATAAGATTACGTGTCTGCCTTGTCTATACAAACTGGAGATGAATTCTCAATACTCTGTACTCTTCCCATCTTTCAACTAGGCCTAAGTAAGTTGGAAAAAGGTGGCACCATAGTCTGGAGGTCCTGGTCCTTTTGTTTAATCACAGGCTTTTTCCAACAGCAAAGGTAGTTATAAATCTGAACAAAGAGGACAGTGATTATGCTAGTGTTCTGATTCCTTTCAGTTTATATGGGGATATTTTTTCCCCAAAGAAAACTTTCTTAAAACCAAAACCTTGCTGTAGAAATTTTCCCTTTTGCCCCTGTTCCCATTCCTTTCCCTTGTGCTCCCAGAGGCTGCACTGTCTGATCCGTGTGTTGTGATTGGCAGCTAGGGACCCTGGGAGCCGGAAATCATTACGCTGAGATCCAGGTTGTGGATGACATCTACAACGAATATGCTGCCAAGAAGATGGGCATTGACCACAAAGGGCAGGTGTGCGTGATGATCCACAGTGGAAGCAGAGGTCTGGGCCACCAGGTTGCCACAGGTATGATCTGACTGGTGTAGGTACCTGGGGTGAGGCAAACTCTTCAGCATGGTCGTGTCATTGACAGCAAACCAAAGAGCATTTCTCACAGTGTAATTGCCTAGCACATTCTGAATTGCCTGAACAGGTGGTGTCTGTTTGCAAACAGTTGATAACGTTCTGCCACAGATTTGCTTTTGCATTTGAAAAGAAGCCATAGGCTTAACCATTGGACAGATCAGTTTTAGAATCTAAATTATAGATACCCATGTTAATCTCACAGATTGAAACAAAATTAAGAAGTCAAGATTTACTGTGTTTATTTCCCAGATGCACTCGTGGCTATGGAAAAAGCTATGAAACGGGACAAAATCATAGTGAATGATCGCCAGCTGGCATGTGCCAGGATTGCCTCTGCAGAGGGACAGGATTACTTGAAGGGAATGGCAGCTGCTGGAAACTACGCATGGGTTAACCGCTCTTCTATGACTTTTCTAACAAGACAGGTAGGAGCAGAGTTGTCTCTGTTGCAAATATTTTGGTACACATCTGCTTTATCCCAGACATGCAGAACACAGAGTAGCTGCAGTATTTAACTTCATTTTCATTTTTATGCTGCTTAAACTGTTTGGAGAGACTTGCACAAAGCTGCAATCATGACAGTCCATCCAAAACCTCTCAACATCACTGGACTGTACTTGCAGAAGCCCTTAGCAATATTTTTGAAAATGCCTTGAAGTAGAAGAAGAGGATACAAGAAAATTGTTTTTACACTGCTAAAGCTGACTTTTCAGAGTTGTGAGAATTTGCCTGGTTGGTATCTGACTGAATTTCAGCATTAAGCTGCCAGTGGGCAGAGAAACAATCTAGACAGTCCAATTCTATTACACTCAGACTGTTGTCTTCAGTTCCATTGTGGCTGAGTTATGATCTCCTTGTATTTCATATTCTGATTTGCTCTCTTTTTAGGCCTTTGCCAAAGTCTTCAACACAACCCCAGATGACCTTGATATGCATGTTATCTATGACGTGTCTCACAACATTGCCAAAGTGGAGCAACATGTAGTGGATGGAAAGGAGCGGACTCTGCTGGTGCACAGAAAGGGATCAACCAGGGCCTTCCCTCCTCACCATCCTCTTATTGCTGTTGATTACCAAGTAAGTTTGGCTTTGGGAGAAGGAAATTGGAAGAGAATGCTGGATGAATCAGAGAATTTTAGGGTTCTGAAACCTAGTGGGATGGCAGTATTCTGCTTGTCTGTCTGTTAGATCTTTGGGACACTGAGCTCCTGCTTCTGCTCCACAGTGCTTGGAAGATCATGGAAGGGAAGAAGTCCTTCATACCTAGGGCAAGCCTCAGTGGTTTGCCTTGTCTGTCTGTTAGACAGTCTTCTGTTCTGCTGGTCTGTGTTTCAGTGCAGTTAGTTCTCCAGAATCCTTGATACCAGGCACCTGAGACAAGTAGGGATGTCCTGAGGGAATGTGAACCTGACGTTCTTTTCTGGAGATGGGGTTCCTCTCAGAGTTCTGTTAAAATGAGGTTTTTTCAGCTTTTTCTTATGAACAAATACTTTGCATCCACAGCTGACTGGACAGCCTGTTTTGATCGGCGGGACTATGGGCACCTGCAGCTATGTCCTTACTGGCACAGAGCAAGGCATGACTGAGACCTTCGGAACTACTTGTCATGGAGCTGTAAGTCAAGAAATTATTTCAGAAGGGTGTTGGAATAGGAATGTCATCCAGAGAACAAGGTTGTTCAGAGGTCATCCAGTGTGCTTGAGTCATCTGTTGGTCATACAAGTAGAGTGTAGCCTTGCTACAGTAATCCCTGCCCAGGTGGTCTGCAAACTGCAAGTCCTGTTTGTCCCTTACTTCTCCAGAAAATCTAGGGTATATTGTTTTATACAAGGCAGATGTTTGGATTAAGATGTGGAGAATGAGCTCCTTATGCCAAATTCTGATATCTCTGAGGTAAGAGGGGTTAACTGTGCTGAGGCTGTCCATATAGAGCTCCTCAGTAACTAGAAGAAAATATTTCCTCCCATTACTTGTAGTACAAGACAATGATTGAGGAAGAGAAGTATCTTCCAGTAAAACTCAGATTCCTGAACATTGTCTGGTTTGGGTAAAAAGACACTTGCAGACTAGTATGTTGTACATGTGGAACTTTTCTAGCCATCACCAGAGGTATGAGTTTGCAGGAGCCCATCACCTAAAGTCTAAATTCATTTTCTGTGTTGTGGCTTACTGTGGTCTGTGCTCTCAGTCTTTCTGTGTTTATTTATAATGTAGCAATGTTTTTCTTTAATAAGAAAGAGGTGCTTTTTTCCAAACTGCTAAAAAAAATAGAACTAACAAAATTGCTGTCTAGGGTCGTGCACTGTCTCGAGCCAAATCTCGACGTAACTTGGACTTCCAGGATGTGTTGGACAAGCTGGCTGACATGGGCATTGCCATCCGTGTTGCATCTCCCAAACTGGTCATGGAAGAAGTGAGTTTATTACTTCATTATCTGAGAGGGGAAAGGGGGGGGTCTTGCTCCGTAGCTGAATGACCCTCCCTGACCTGATTTTTTGCAGCACTAAGTGATTACTAGGACTCTAAATACACAGCTTGTGCAATTTCCGATAGAGCTATCAAATTTTTCAGAAAATAATGGGAAGTCTTCCTAAGATCATGCTGAAAAGGGAGATGTCTGACTGACAGGTTTGGGGGCGGGCATGATATGTTTTTTCTTCTTCTGCCTGGTAATAGGGATAATTGCTACACACTCTGAGGTCTTTGTATGACCATCTACAAAAGTAGTTACATTTTATGGATTCTCTTCTTGAATGATGTTCTCACTGCTTTAAATTTACGTTATACTGCAGCTTCCATGTAGATTATTAGCAGTTTGAGAGATCCACCTCTTCTAAGATGAATTCTTATGTTTGCTCAACAAGATGAAAGCTCCAAAGGGCTAGAAAACTGAATATTTTGACTTTTGGGTCCTATGCATGAACATGAGAGAATGTCTTTTCCTAACCTCACTCATAGAAGCGTGTTAATCATTTGGAAGTATGCTGCTACGGGTGTTGGTGTTATATGAACAGTTGATCATGCTAAAGTCTATTTAAGAGCAGCTGTCTTGTCAGAATGTTGGAGGGGGAAGCTCTAGAGTTCAGCCCTGGCTGCTGTCACTAAGGGACAGTGAAGATAAATTTTAAAGTCTGTATGTAAGAAAGACATTAAAGTCACTTCCTGCTAGATAATGCTGGGAGACTGGATTATCTGAAGAACTGAACCAAAATAGCCACAATTTTATCTGATGTATGGTGAGACCATATTTGGAAAGGTGAGTCTTATAGATTTCTTAAATATCTAAAGTAGCCAGATTCTCCATATGTTTACCTACTTCTACACCCTCTACTCATATATTCATTTTTGTGAAGAGGGGATTTCAAAAACGTATGTCAAACTATGGCTTTGGATTATTTATAGTTTGTCTTTCCTTTTATTTTATTCTTTTTTGCCTCTTTCCCCTCCAGGCACCAGAGTCTTACAAGAACGTGACTGATGTGGTTAACACCTGCCATGAAGCTGGCATCAGCAAGAAAGCCATTAAACTGAGACCTATTGCTGTTATAAAAGGCTAGGAGCTGACAGGGCAGCAGAAACGCACCAGTGTCTCCAGGCCTTACACAAAACCGACTAGAACCATCATCTTCCCACACCCCTTGGACTCTGTAGGATGCTTAAATACCACATTCCTGTTCTGGAAACACAACAGTTGAGGATATACCTATTTTTAACCACTCCTAGGCATAATTAATGCCCCCCCTCCTCCTTGTTATATGGTGTTCTTTTCTTGAGAGGAAAGGGCAAAGAAATAAGTAAGTCTTAGTTTTATATGCAGTCCCTCCCCCATTTGGCTGGTGATTGCTCAGGTAGGACTTCAGGCTTGCCTGAGTCGTCACTAATTGCTGTGCTGCAAGACCACCTCCATCAGTGAAGATGGTGTATGAACCAGACCTGCCGTCTCCACACCTGAGTGCCTGGAGCTCCTTCTGCCTATGGAAGTACTCTGATAGGGTATAGCACTTCTGGGCAGGGAGAGGTTGCCCTGTTTGCAGATACCGTTATGCATAGTCTGTGTTGTTTCATGTTTTGTGGCCATTGGATAAGGAATGGAGTTGGGAATGGTCTCGCGCTTAGGCTGAGAGGACTAGCTAGGTTTGAGGCACAGTCTTACCCCAGCCTCTCCCATTTAACACAGCACCTGGTGTAATTGGCTCAGGACAACTAGGTGTTCCACAGCCTTTCGGAAAAGCTAGTAGGACTGAGTATGTTGCCTTGAGAGGTGGTGTTTGCTCAGTAAAAGCTGTAACTTAACAACTTAGAGATGTGCTAATCCAACATTTTGCAAAGCTCTAGACATGTAAAAGTTGGGTTGGGTAATGCTGCTCACTCTGTCCTGTAGCTCTGATTTAAGGGAACCCCGTTGCAGGGTCAGGCCCAATACAACGTGACTTATAATGTTTCTTTTACACTCATTAGACAAGACTGGAGGGGAAGCCGACCATCCCCACTGGATCATGTTGGGGATTACAAATAAAATGGGAAGATGGACATGGCAGTGTATCTGTGTTATGTTTTTTCTGTGGCTAAAACGGCTGTTGTCTGCTTTTAAGTACATATACAAGCTTGAAACCCATCACATTTTGGGACTTCAGATGATGGATCTTGCAAAGGAATGTGCAGATGGTAGAACTTCTTGCGGGATGTGAGGAAGGGCAATGCAGTGCTGTTTTCTCCACTTGGCTATGACAGGAGCATGACAGCTACAGCTTGAGCCCACTCCCCGGAGAGGGGATGGCGCCTGCCCGTAATCCTCTGTGCCAGCACAAGGGGGCGGCTGGAGGGCAATAAAACCCCAAAGCAAGAGTGGAGCCCTGCCAAGGACTCACGTAAAGGGAGCAGATTGTGATTGATGGACTCCAGTGCCTTTTGATGAAACAGCCCTTTAAGTTTAGGATCTTAGGAGGCATAATGGCATTTCACTGTCATAATCACTTTGTTCTTACTGGTTTCTTAAGTTCAAATACTGTATTTGTGTAGATTCAGAAGCACCACATGCACTAATAGTCACTGGTGTGAGTTCTGGTGGGTTTGACCTTACAGATAGTTTCTTGTTTTCCCCTGATTTTTCCAGTGGAACAGTTCCAGATTGCCATTTCAGAGGTCTGAGATACACTTGCTGTATCTAAAATAAAAATTCCACCTAGAAATGTGAATTAGCCTCCAGTGACTAAAAGACAGACTGTTGATCTTCTGCAGAAGTGTATGTCCCATGCAGAAGTTTCTGTCTATAAATATTTCAGCCTCTCTGATATGGAATGTAAGGGAACCTTTAGAAAAGTTCACATTTAAAAATAAGAAACATGTCATAAACCCAGTTCTCCTTTCAACTTTTACCTACCCTTGCCATTAAGAGACAAATTTAAGTTTTTTTACAGGCAGAAATCATGAGTACCGTGGAGGTGCTGTCATATGGATGTATGCCTTAAGTCCTCTGATCATCAGTGTTTATGCATTAGCATTCAAGACTGCAGGAAGTGCTGTCAATTTTGGTTTCTTGTTGCAAAGCTACTACTAGTTTTGATTGTGTGTTGTGCTGTATGGAGTAGAGTGCTGGTTTTCCAACCACCTAAAAAAGTAAGGAAAAATGTAAAATGTCTCCCATTTCTTTGTTTGAACCTGGATTTCTAATTCAAGTCTTGTCTTTGTTCTTCAAATAGGGCTGTCCACCAACTTTTTTCATTCTCCATTTAAATAAATTACTAAGTGTTAATAGCACACAATATTAAAATTCATATGCTGAAACTCCTGTGCAGGTGGATCTGCAGGAACATTCTGGCAGCCAAAGAACCAGTGTGGTTATTGAACCATCTTGGCTTCCGTGGAAGGTTACTGAGAACTTGAAAACATCTGTTAACGTAGGATGCATTTTCCTCCCCAAAAGACTGAAAAAGCTTTGGTGAATGATTGTTAGGGTCTTTTTTCCTTGGGATACTACAGCTAAGTCTGGTCTGTATCACACCCCTGAAGCTGCTGCACACCTCTGTCCAACCACAGACACTCACCTATTCCCTGCCTACATGTAGTTGATTCAGTTATCTATGACCTGCAGCAGGTTTGTTGGCCTTGAGGCTTGCACAGGGTGTCTGCATTGTCTGCCTCCAGCCAGCCCAAAAAAAAAACCCAAACAAACCCCAAACCAAACAGTCTTGGGGTGCAGGCTTGTTTTTAGTGAGAACAAATAGCTCACTGCATTCATGTTACTCTGCATGAAAACAAGATGGTTTAACTTGCATGCTGGAATTGGCAAAACAGAACTACTGCCCCTGGGAAGTAGAAGGTATCTCTGGTGGTGGCTTCTGTGCTCACAGGACTGGCTGCAGGGATGGTGCTGGGCAGCCACCCTCGAGCACAGGCGAGCGCTCCTCTTGCCAGGAAATGACTGTTCAGGTGCCCTCAGGGGCTTGTGCAGGTGTCCTTCCCATAACATTACCTGAAAAGCACTTCAGGGTTTTGTTGCTGTTGGGCCACTCTTTCAGAAAGCCCTCCAAATGCACTCCTGCGCTGGGGGTGCTGCACTCAGCCCTGGGCTGTGTGAGACCCCCAGGAAGGCAGTTCCTCCCACCAGTGCTGCAAATGGGGGCACCTGTGTTTAATTTGTCCTAACATGGCAGAGCTGGGGTACAGCTGAGGGCGTTCTTCAGGTCGTTGACTTGGTTACACTCTATGTACTCCAGGTGCCTACCTCAGCCTTTCCCAAGGGAAAGCAGGACCCAGCAAGGTAAGTGGCTCCTGTGCTACCTGCTGTGGTATGTTTGCACTGTACCACACACCCCACTGGATGGGAGCCTGATGTCCAGCCTGTGTCACACCACCATCATAAGTCTCTTGGCATTTCTTTTCCCTCTGCTCTTCTCTCTCCCCTCCCTGCTTTAAATCCAGCTCCACACACACTGCTTCCTCCTACGCTGGTGGTCCCAGGCTGGTGTTCTGGCCCAGGAGGAACAAGTGATCTCTGACACATCTCTGGCACGGGCACCTCCGCTCTCTCCTCTGCTCTCCTTTGTTCCTCTCAAACGTAAACACACTTAACTGGCCTCTTCTCTTCTCCCTCCGCCCCCCCAGTCTTCAAAGCGAGCAGACAAAGCAATATCCCTCCTGCAGCATGTGCCAACACGCTCCCTGCTTGCAGAAGGAAGCTCCAGCGGAGCAGCAGTCCCTGCCTGTACTTGGCATTTGCTTTGCTCTCGAGCCCTGTCCTGCCCCGAGGGGTTTTGATCACCAGCACCTCTGGCTTTCTGCCTGGAAAGGTGGCAGTGGGAGGTGTACAGGAGAAAAGCAGGAGCTCTGCAGGTCACCAGCCAGGGAGAGAGTGGGCACAGGTGCTTTGTCCCCTGCACAGTGGGAGGGAGAGGAAGATGGTAACCTCCTGCCACTCACAAAACACCAATAATTATGTGGTTTCTGGTGGGGTTTTTGTTTTTTTAATTGCAGTATGTTGCAGGAGGGTGGGGGTCATGCCAAGCAGTGTGAGGTGGGAGAGCAGAGGGCACAGAAATGCCTCTGGGCAGATGTGCCACTCAGGCACTCACCAGGCATCCCCAGCCTGAGCTGATGCTGCTGGCTTTCACGGTGCTGAGCGCATCCCCCTTGTTCCCAAACCCCAGGACACTGCTTCAGGTCATGTTGTATATATAAATTCAGAAACCAAAATAATCACTAGTCTTAATTGCAGAGATTACAACCAGAAAAGGGAAACGGAGTCATCTGCCAGCACTTAATCTAACATTTACTAGCTTAGTAAGAGACACGCAGGGGCTGGGCTGCCCTCACATGCTGAGGTGTTTGAGTCAGCCTTGAGTTGGAGTGTCTCCCTAAAAAGAGGTGCTAGCAGAAGTCTGGATTGCTATTCCCCGCATTCTCTCACCCCACCTGCCAGCTTTCCACTTAGGCTCCACTTCAACCACGAAGTGGTTGGAAGGGGGAAAAAGGTTTTCTTCCTTTCTCCTGTTCCTCAGTGCCTGAGGAAATTGAGGCACTGACTCCATTTTTTTCCCCATCTCACTTCTAGGAGGTGAGGTGGGAGCCCAGGCTTTCCCCCTCTGTTCTCAGCTGCAGTGAGCCTGCAGGGGGTGGGAAGTTGGGTGCATTAGACTTTCTGTGAAACACAAACCTGGGGAACCTGTTCCCCTGCCATGTGTCAGGAGGGGAAAAACAAATAGTTGGGGAGGGAGCTCCCCGGGGCACCCAGGGGGAGGGAGGGTTGCAGCTCCTGCAGGGAAAGATGGGGTGGTGTGTGTGTGTGCAATAAGGTCCAAGCCTTGATTCATTAGAGCAGCAGCCTAATTACCTGAGTCAATTAAGCAGCTGCAGATTGCCAAACCTCAGCACCCTCATAGCGCAGAGACCTCCAGGGAGAGCAGCAGCCTGCTGGTGGTTGTCAATAGACATACTCAAGGATAAGACATTAGGGGGTTATGGCAAAATATAGGGAGGAAAGGAGGGATATGAAAAGCAACCAAACACAGTGCTTGAAATAATGGAGGAGGATCTGGATCTCTGACCCTGACTATCCTGCAGCATATGAGGGATTGTGTACAGCTTGGCCTTAGCTCTTCTACATCAGTATGAGCACCCAAGCATGCTTCTGCTCCAGATTGTTGGTCTTTGCCCCCAGGACACAGAGAAGGACACAGCCACCAAAACCCCCCCGGGCCCTGTGGGCATCATGTGGAAAGTAACCGTGAGCCCTACAGGTTACAGCAACTGGCTCTCGGGCTACCAGTGCTGTGCTTGGTTTGTTTCTGTCCAGTCCTTAAGTACCAGGAGATTACTGCCAGGTTATTACTGCCAAAAATATTGAAGTTCCTTAACTTTTTGTTACCCTTTGTGAAGAAGGAAAAGATGGGTTTCCTGGCCAGAGCCAATAAACGCTTAGTTACCCAGCTCTTCACTTTTAAGAATTGTAACCTGTTTGTGCTTTTAAAGCAAACAAACACAAAGTGGTTGTTCTAGTTTTGACTAACACTTATTATTTTGGGGCTTTAAATTTGTAGCATCCATCTGTTTCCCTGCCAAATCCTTAACCATTTCTTGGATGATGAAGAAAAAAATACTGCTGTAAAGGATTTTTTCCCTGGAAGGTATCTGTGCTGTAGCTGTTTATAAAGGGATTTTCTCCATTCATTTTCTCCTGTTGTTTTTGTCAGGCAGATACAGAAAAGACTGTGACAAGCATTTTCTCCTCCATTTTGAGTATTCTGTGTATTTTGAGTCTGGCCCAGAAAGGACTTTGTCCATCTTCTTCCCTGACACAAGCTGTGAGTGTCTGCAGGGCTGGAGCCCCTCCGTGGTGGGAGGACTGAGCCCTGTGGAGGACGGGAAACCTCTTTGGTCAGTCCGGGATGCTGGGCTGTGCTGGCAGGAGGGTGCCTTTGGGTGCAGGCAGTGCTGGGTGCTCTGCTCCCCCAGCTGCCCCCGTGGGCACCTCCATGGCACTGAACCCTTCCCAGGGAAGGGGTGTCAGAGGGACTGCAGTGCCCATAGGGCAGCTGGTCAGGCCTCAGAGGGGCAAGCAGGGAGAGAGAACCCTGCTCGCAGGTGCATGGTGTGCCAGGAGCCACACGCTGCTCTGGAGGGAGCTTGTCCCTCCTGTTCCCTGTCTCAGCCCCAGGGCTGTAGGGTGATTTGGGCAAAGCCTTCACAAATCCCATCAGGTTAGTTCGGGAGACACAAACATTGCTGGATGCTCTTCCTGCCAGACCCCACAAGCTCTTCCATTAATGGTCAGTGGATGAGGCAGAAGTTTTATCTTGATTGAGAAACATGAAGCCTTGTTTGTGAGACAGATACTTGTTTCCTTGTCTCTGAGGCAGAAAGTCAAACTATTTGATGATTATCAATGGCAGCCAAAAGCACCATTGCTGTCTCCTTTCCCCCTTGCTTCTCTAGCAGAAGGTGAATGCTCCATCACAGACTGATTCCTGGAAAGAAAAGTTCAGCTTCAGGCTGAGGCATTCAGGTACATCTGCAGAGAGCAGCTTTCAGTGCTCTTACCCACCACGGTCTTACTCAGCCTGTACCAAGTCACTTCATCTTCCAATGTCTTGGTGCTCTGTCCACAAAAACAAATAAAAACCACTTCCTTTAATCTCACTTTTTATCGCTCTTTCCTATTTAAACACCAGGCTGTGATTCAGGGACCGTTTCCTCCTGCACCTGCGAGTGCTGCTGGTCGCAGCAGTACCTCTCTGTGAAGCGTGGCCTCGGCTGTCCCGTGCCAGTGCCAGCCCTGCGAGCATGAAGTAGCCCTGCATGCTGTCGTCTTCTGTGGCTCCTGGCACTGCTGGAGGAATGGGTTCCTTCCTTCACAATCTAAACTGAAAGAGGAGTTTGTAAGGTGTTCAGAGTTTCAAGTAGTCACCGCAAAACTTAGAATAATTCTTTCGTAGTCTTCTGTCTAGAAAGCAGAGCCTCTGAGCCGGATCTTCACCTTGACTTCAGTGTCAGGCACCTCAGTTCCTCTGTGTTCACGTGAAGGGCTAAACCTGCCACCTTGCTTTTGCCATCTGTGCATGCTTATGCGCTGAGGGACAGAAGAGAGCATCAGGCTGCTCTCAGAGTGGACCAGAGAAAGGGACAGCATTTGACTCATGCTTTCAGCCAAGGAAACACTCGGCAGTGCGTGTCAACATGTGGGGTTTCGTTTCACTTTACACTTCACACTCCTACTTGAAGGACTTAAAAAATCCAGAGATCAAACTGCAGATGCACTTCAGGGAAGAAAATATTTGGGGGGGGTGAGGGCAACAACTTTGATTTCAGTGGGAAAACAAAACAAACCCCTTATCGATCAACTGGAAATTATTTCCTTCTCCAGCTACTCATGTTTGCCATGGAAACAAGTCATTAGTATTGTGCCATAAGGAGCGAAGAGCCCCGAGCCTGCCTCAGGCTGGAACCAGCTGCCCTGTGAGGCCAAGAAACTTCTCTGCAGCATGCAGAGCCCCTTGTGACAGCATCTCCTTTGCCTGCATCCACCACCCTCCTCAGCCCCCGTGGCACTGCCAGGGATGAAAGGATGGACGCAGTTTGCTTTGTGTTCTATCTGCCTTTCACAGTGCCTGGTGGACCCGTCACACCCCTCCCCATCTTTGGTGACTCAGCCAAAGAATTTTAATCTCCGTGGTTTGTAGTTGTAAAATATAATACCAGTGGAGCTGGGCTTATTTATCCTGAAGCCATGAAACTGTTGTCAGAAGAAATTGATACGCGCTAGTGGTGGGGGGAAAGTGCTGCTGGGGAGGATTTCACTCAAGACGGCACTTCAAATGGAAATTTCCCCGTTTGAAGTGGATGCGTTCGTTCTTCATCGCTACACCTTTCATTTCTGATTTCTGTTCTGCTGCAGGAGCGAGGGCTCGGAGGGTCTGTTTGCAGGAGGGTTGGCTCCTGCTGTGGCTCTTGTCTGCAGAAGGCTTCCACCACCTGGCTGTGAGGTGACCTCCCCACCCATGGGAGCCCTGGGGAAATGATTACTTGGGGTGAAGCACCTCAGCCACTGCCCTCCTGCCCCAGGTCTGCAGGCTGGGAGCTCCCCACACCTTACCATCACTGGGTACAGGGGTCTGTCCACATAAACACCGAGCCTATCCTAGGCACTTCAGATCAAATAACAGGGTCTTCCCCTTTCTACAAAGACACCTGAAGCCTAAAAGAAATAGATCAAACATGTAAATTTGAACTGGGATTAATTATACATTTGCAACTGGAGGGAGAAGAAAAAAAAGCATTAAGGTTTGTCTGCATTAACTATGCCCGTGGGGGTGTTTCTTTGTCTTTGCATGTGATGATACTCCATGAGATAACAGGTCTGGTTCCACCAGATCTCTGGAAAAGCCTTAGAGGCTTCAGGAAACTGCAAATGTGTTTCAGCAGGAGGCAGACAAGGAGAAGGGAAGTGTCGGCATTGCTTCCTCAGAGCACTGGAGGAGCCTTTGTTGAGTGGCTGGAGGCTGCTTTTCAGCTCATGGATTTCAAACAGGTATAATTATCACTTGGATAGGGTTCAGGACAAAGAGGGAGCTGCCAGATCTTTCATAAGGGGGTGAGTTTGTCCCACTGAATCAGGGATAAAAAAAAATTAAGAAAGAAAGGAGGGATATGATTTAACCATGTAAGTGTTGTCTCACATCCATAATGTGCCAGGCAGAATAATACTACTAGTTCTGTCTGATAGCCTGGCTTATACACACTTTCCCTTTGGAGCATCTGTACTGTAATATTTATATATATATATAACCTGGTTGAAACAAAGAGGTACTGGAAATTTCTCTATAAAACCTATTCTCCAAAGAGCTCCATCCCAAAGAGTCTCATTAAAAATTAGCACCTGATCTTCCAGGAGTCTCACTGACTCTCCAAAGCTTTTGGTCTTTCTTCATTCTGCCCTACAAACTACCTTTTCTTAAGCCTCTCCAAGTAAATTTTAAGTAAGTCCAATGAATTTCCATTCACACTTTTCATGGTATGGATGCCTTCACATCTGCCAAGTCACTTTCCTAATCATTGCAGTCAAGTTACTGTCAATATTTGAGCATATGCTTTCAGACTTTGCTCTCAATATTAAAAGTTAGGGCTACCTGAAACAAAGGGAATGCTTGCAGGAAAAAAAAAAAGCCAAAGCTGCTTGTTTCGTGGGCATGGCATATATGGACATATATTTTTACAGTATTTCCAATTATATTCTTTCAAACTGAAAATTACTTTCACAACGATTTACAGAATAAAAGTTCTCTTCTCTGTAAAGCTTCTTTCAGGTATAAAATAAAATGCATCATCCTGATGATTCCTGGACACAGGTTGCTGCTGCTGCCATGATCACAAGTGAGTCACACATTATACCAAGACACTGATACCAGATGCCCCTCTGCCCTGCCCCATATTCCAAGCCCCTGGTCTCCAAACCTTGCTGCCTGCTGTAGTAGGTGCCCTGTGGCATTTGCCCCGTGCATGTCTGTGCCCACCCGTGCATGCCAGGCTTGATTACTAAACTCTTAATCTCTTGCAATTATGAACCATTTAGAAGACTCACCAGTGACTTTTCTTGAGGGAACTCAAACTAAACTTATTTTTTTCAACTGTTCCTGTTCAGCTTCTCTCTGCAAATGCTTGCTCTGCACGATGCCACACTGACTGTGTTGCCCTCACTTAATCCTTGCTCTGCATGACCATCTCCTGCCCAGACACACCTTCTATCACTCCACATACACAATAGTTTCATTAGGTTTTGTGGTGATTACTAGGTGATGAAATTACCTAAACTGTGACTTTTTCACCTAAGACACAAATGTGAAACCTGCTCTTTAAGATAGTGACCTCAGTAAAATTCCAGTAGAGTCTGAAGAAAATAACCAATGCTAAAGAAGTTTCAGCAAAATTAAATTTAAAAATGTTTAGATGCAACATATTTTTCAATCACCGAGCCAACTAATTTCATTCATCTGAAAGCACTGACCACTTGTACTACAGAGCAATTCAGACACTGTGTGGCAATGGCATTGTCGCTGTTTTGTCCTTTCAACACAAGTTCCCCCAACATGTGCAGCTCCAACCCGGCGCCCTCATGAAACTTGCTGTTAGCAAAAATCAAACCAGCTGGTAACAGAATAAGCTTCTCGGAGAGGAAAGTATAAACACTGTTTAATAACCTTATGCTTTATGGGCTTGTTAATGTAAATGGAAATTTTAAAGCTTTCACAGTGCTGCAAAATGCAAAGCTATGGAGCACGTGACACATAAACAGAGGCAAATGCCCTGCTTTTGTGCAGCTCATCATGCTGACATGCTGTAAGTTCTCAGCTTTGATCTGTCCTAAAGGGCCACTCAGGATGTGCCACCACTGCTTGCATGGGGCATTGGCCCTGCTCACCAGGGGTGCAGCATTACCCTGGTGTGTTGGGGGCAAACTGATGGGTTCGGGGCACTGAGGGAGGCAACAGTGGAGCTGGGCAGAGCTTTTCATGGCTTTTTGCCTGCCTTCAGCAATGGTTTGCATCAGCCAGCAGTGGGGTGCTCGTGGCAAGGAGGATGCCAGTGGAATCACTGTCATGACAGATTGGTAGAGAGATTGATTTGTCCCTGCCACCCTCGCTGTAACTGTAATATGTGGGAAAGGAATGGAATGGAATGGAATGGAATGGAATGGAATGGAATGGAATGGAATGGAATGGAATGGAATGGAATGGAATGGAATGGCTGCAGTTGCCAGCTCTGCTATACCAGAGCTGGGTAATGTGATTTATCTGTGAGCGCAGGGGACTTGTGTGCTTCCACTCACACAGGGACAAGCAGCCCAGTGAGCTCCCAGCAGCACCACAGCTGCAACCAGCTCCTGGTAAAGCGTTACACGGTCAGTCTAGTGATATTTTCCAGTGAGATGGGGAAGGATGTATTGGTGTTCCCAGCACAGAGAGCAAGAGGTGGGCCATGCTGTTGTTGAAACAGAGGCAAAACCCAGGGCTGAAGTAATCTGGGTTTATCACTTGGCTCCTGACAGCAGCTGGGCTGAGCACTGTAATCTTCCCCTCTGTTCCCCAGCTCGAGCACTGCCTGCTCACAACTGCTCAGCACTTTGATAAGAAATAGGCTTGGAGGTATTATGCAACGATGAACAAGAAGTGATGGTAGGCAAATGAATGTGGGGTGTCTGAGGTTCAGGCAGACAGACTCACAGTCATGCAAGTGCTGTGGTCTCAGCCATTTTTGTAAAATCATATTGCCTCTTCTTCTGTGATATGGTTGAGCTTTTTTTTTTATTTAAAATTTTGCTTATTAAGCAGCTTCATGCCCACTTCCCACCCAGCTGCTGTGAGGCACATCCACCTTCCTCAAGAGATGCATGTAGTGTGATCAGCAGAAAGGCAGTAGAAAGAAGGGATGTTAAAGTCAGGCTGCTGTATGAGAAGGACACAAAATACACAGCCAGGACCTGTTCCCATTTTCCTATACCCTTGCATCTATAGCAATAGCCAGAGCTACAACATCAGACAGGATGGAGGAGAGGAAAACAATGGGGATCAATGGCAAACAGCAAAATGTAAAGATGGGCATCATCACCATGATGTAAACCCATTCTTTGAAACACACGAGCAGCAGGGAACAGCCTTTTCTACAGCCCTCAGCTTGGCGAGGCTTTCCATCATGACCAGTGGAGTATGCTCAGCCCACAGCTCTGCGTCCTCCTTCCCGTGTGTTGGGGTGAATGTTCACACTACAGACTTTGCCCCTGTCCCTTGTCCCCATTCACAGAAACAGCACTCTCCCTTTCCCCTGTGATGCCCAGCCCAATGTCCCCTTGCTTTCCAGCAGCACTCCCGACTCCTAGTGTGGGAGATAGAGGAGGAGGGAGCCAGAGTGACACAGGAAAGAGAGAGACATCTCCTGTGCTTGGCTTTTGCCCATGGTCCAGACTCCAGCCTCTTTGTTCTAGTTCTCATCATGGTGCTGGGCTCCTCTTACTCTTCCCACTATTCCATTTTGCTCCTTCAGGATAAAGACTGACCCTGTAGTTCAGCCCTAGCCTGATACACCTTTTATTTCTGCTTTGTGACAGATGTATCTGACCGTGGCCAAGCTTGTGAGGGATGCCTGAAGTGAGCAAAGCCTCAAGAGGCCAAGCTGTGTCCTCCCTAAACTCATGGTGCCCCTGGGCCAAAACACAAAATGCAAAGCCAGCCAGGGTAGGGCCAGGGGGCAGGACTGTTCCATTCTCCCAATGGAGTAGGATAAATATGCCAGGGGAAAGAGGAAATCACTCATAGTGGCTGGAAGTGGGACCAGGGAGGGAATCATGCTTCTCTCCAGCCCTGCCTCTAAGTCCCAGTTTATGAGAGTCACTGCTTTGCTTGCTTTCATTTCTGCAATGCAAAATCTCACAGGCTTTTTATGTCTCCACAGGGTTCGCCTGCAAATATATTAAGTTTTGTTTTGTTTTGTTTTTCTTTTTCCCCAGGAATTAATCCTCTCCAAAGGTGTCATATCTAATTTGTTGCTCTTTACCTTGTTTCAGTCATGCAGCTGACACAATACCAAGCAATGTGCTGCACTTCAAAACCCCTTTTTTGTCTCACTTGCCTCTGCCATCCTCCTTCCTTTTCCCCTGCGTGAACACTGCAACACACACTCCTGTGTTTGTACATCTGGCTTATTTCGTTTACACATTACACAGTTTATTATCAGTTTCATTCATTAAGCATCAGTGAGCTTTAACGCCTCTGGGTGTGGGGGACGCATCACCTTCTCGTGAGAGATCCCTTGGGATAAATCCTCTGCAGCTGAGCCTGGGACTTCTTTGCTGCTTTTTACATGTGAAAAGCAACATCAAGAGAGCAGCCTAGTATAGTGTAATGCTAACAGTAAAGTGAATACATGAAAAGATGTGAAAATTCCATTCATTTGTAACTACTCTTTGTGATCTCAGTGCAGACAGAAGAGGTTGGCTAGGATTCAGTGCTGATGGCTTACAGCCCTTGAACACAAAAATCTGCTATATATGCCCAGAACCACACCACATCAAAATAAACTCATGGGGACAAGCAAGGTGCTTTGTGAGCATCACACCAAATGCAGCTTGGCTTGGCTTTGTGCTATATATGCTCCCAGGCTTCACTGCCCACACTGTCAATCCTTCAGCCTCCCACAGACCAGTCACTCAGCTTCCCCCTCTCAAATCAAAAAATCCCGCAAAATACTCATTTTTTTCATCCCTTGGCCCCAGCAGAACAGGCAAGAGGCAGTGCAAAGCACATGTGCCTGATGACGGCTGGCTGGTGACCATGGCCTGGCTGACCATCACGTGGGTCAAACTGCAAAGAGGAGTCAGTCTGAGCTTTCCCCTTTGCAAGGACTTTAAATCAGCATATTTTCCTGCACTGCTGCCACCAGTGTTCATGGACCATGTTGACATTTCATGTCTTTGAGACTTCTGTCTCCAAAATTTTCAAGGGGGCCTTCACCCCTCTAGTTTGTTTTCCCAGCAAGGACAACTCAAAGAACTTTCTCACTGCTCTGTTAGTAGATATATTCACAGTAATGTTGAAAAAATGTGTAAGAATCATGCGCGGAATACAAGTGAGCATTTATAGTGGATTTTCTTTTACAAGCACACCTTCAGGTTGATGGGGCAAGGTGCTCATCTTGTGCTTACAGAGCCTCACGGTAGATCTGGGTGCAGCTGCAATCTTACCATTTGTCTAGAGCAAATGTATCTCTTTCCCTGCAGCCATTTATCTCTAGGCTGAGGGTTACTAGTGAGAAGTACCCACCAAAGGTGTATTTGCTTAAACTTTGCTATTTTGGAGAGAATTAATAAGACCTTACTCAGCTCTAGCAATTACCTCAGCTAACTTTAGCAGGGCTCTCCTGTTGGTACCACTTGAAAGCCTCTCTTCAAAATGTTTTGGATCTTGTTTTGCCTCCTGCCCAAGTATGCTGGAGACAAATGTTTTCAAAGATATTTTATTTTTCTGTGGACATTCCCTGTTCATTTATTGCAGGGAGATAAATTGGCCCTGATTGCTTTACAGTCTGAACATGATTTTTCTATAGTGCTTTCTGGTTTTCTTTGGCCACATTATTGACACTGGGTAATATAACATGAAAGGGTTGTGGATGGGCTTTTACAAAGAAATCAGCTATTAGAGGATTAAAAGCAATCCCATGGCCAGGATTACACATCTTTAAAATGCTGATAATATCAAGGAGCAAATGGATTTGTAATTTAATGGCAGAAGAGGGAAGGCTTCAGATGTTTGGTTTTTTCACATTTGATAGAAAGATTAAAGTGTCTGCATTTGGTGTGCAAGAGTTGGATAAAGCTGCAGCATGGCTGCCCACAGATATCACTGTTCACCTTTCTTGTAAATAGTAAGTGTTCCACATGGAGAGATTTCTTCTGGTCAACGTTTTTATTGAAACTTTAATTTTCATGGTGACAAGTTGGATCATTGTCTGCTTTAAAAGTCTGATAATGATACACTTTAGAAGCTTTGAAGAAAATCTTTGTCTAGACAGAAACAGCTTAATAAAGCTTTTGAAATGCGGCATTCACTTTAAACTTTGGTTGATGCCTGTAAGGAAGCACTGATCCATATTAGGGGAAATCTTGTTTTCTACTTCCTTGTGCTAAAATTGTGCAAGAGGTTTGTGTGACAACAGGAACTGTGAGAAATAAAAATGTACAAGTTTCCTCAGGAGAGTGGTTCAATTTGTGACAGATTTTTCCCACAGAAAGAATGTCCTTTTCATCCAGAAATTAACTTTTCTATAAAATTCAAGTAAAATACATGTGACATTCTGGTTTTTGCATCTCCAGCATTGAGGCTGTGTTGGGAGGTATTTTAAGGACATCTCCAGAGCTGTTAAAGATGTATAACCTAAAAAAAAGGTAGCTACAGTTGAAATGTAGGTTTTTAACTAGTCTCCTTGACTTGAGGTCCAGAGGCCTTTTCCAGAATATTATTTCACAAAACCCAGGTTTGGTTCTGACTAGGGAACATTAAGGATATGCAACAAATAAACTAGTCCCATGTAGGTCAGCCGGTGCCCCACATGGGAAGAGTCACCCTAATGCAGTGACGGCCAAGCAGAGACCCGGGATGGGATGCTTTCCACTCCCTTTGACTCCCACTGAGGAACATTCCACATGAGAGATGAAGCTGAAAGGGGGCAGCGTCATGGCCTAGTCCCCTTCTCCAGCCACCTGACCACAGAATAGGTGCATCATCACTCCAAGATTTGGGAATCAGAGGATCAAGGCTCCTGGATTATTTCCCTATAGGGGTCAAACCTCATGATAACAATCTGATCTAAAAATTTGTTTGTGGCATTATCTGATGTATCCTGCCCATGAAGTAACAGTCATGCTGGCAATTTTATTTTTAGTGGTTTGGTTTGATTTGGCTATTTATTATTACTGTATGTATATTAACTGCTTTTCCTCTTCAGAGTGCTTTCCAAATGCTTCACAGAATTTGCTTCTGGTACTCCGAGGAAATGTATGTTTTTCATAGAGAACAAATATTTAATCTCTGCTTTGACAGAGATTTGTATGGACAAATGTAACTCAGGCTTCCTGACAGAATTACCAGCAGCAATACCTCATTTCCAGAAAACTCAAAACTAAGAGAGAGAGCTTGAATCTCCGACTTCCTTTCCATTTTCTCTATTCTACCTTGAGAATTCATTATTCCTGCAACCAGCACTCTCCTGTTCGTTATCAACTGAAAGTGAAAAAGACACAGCCACAATTACTTAAATTTTTTATTTAAATGAAATTCGTGGACACATTTTGAGGTATTTTATCAGTATTTGTTCTTATTTATACATGAGTATTTTTTCAGGGGTTCAGTCAGCATAACATGAAGGAAAGACAAAAAAATACAAAACCATGTCATCAATATGAGACCAAAAAATCAAAAGTTTGAAAGACTTGTGGGAAATGCATGGGTGAGAAGTTTACCCTATATTCAGAATGGGATTTAAGGACATAGCTAAACATTATTGAAATTTGGCCTTGGAGAAAGGAAGATTTTAGAGCAATTTGGAAACATTCTCATTTCAAGTAGACACAGTCCAAATTAAAGATATTCCATAGATTTTGAGACATTAATTTTAAAAATGTATTCTGTGAAAAAGTAATACAATATTCTAAGTAAAAGGAGAAATACCCACATTTTCATGTAGATGTAAACTGATATATTCAACTTTTCCCATTTTGTACAAACCAGTGTCTAACCACTACAGGCTATGTTTCTAAGCATATAAATTCTGACCTGCCAAAAAGACACAACCAAGACTATTTTGTCCACAAACTCAGATTCCAGGAAAGTAGGAAAAAGGCATTTTTCCAGTATCATGAGAGAAGCTTTGCTTTTAAAGGTGCAGTTTGACAGAACTCTGTTTCCCTCTTCCTAGCATTCATTAGAATGAAAGTGTCGGATTTTCTTTTCCTGAAAATTATCCTTAGAATAATTACCAAATAGCCAGTGTCCAATGTATGAGCTGTTTCTTTCATTTTAGAAGATGCTGTAAAAGAAATTAATTCTCAAATACAGCCTTATTTTTATTTTAAAAGTTGTTGTTTCAGAAATAGAAGCATTTCTGTGAGTTTTCTAAAATATTTAGGGAAAGACATTTTATCTAACTCTTACCTTTCCCAGTCCAAGTGTTTGCAATGCAGAGCATCTCAGGTTAGCAGTCAGGAAGAACAGACAATAAAACTTACTAGACAGAGCAGGAGAAAGGAGGGGAGAATTTCACGAAATGGATTTGTCCGGTTTTACTGTCTCGAGTGAAAGGCAAAAGAAAATAGAACAGAATAACAGCTGAATGAAAAGTGGAATGCAAACATTGCTCCAGTTTAGCAGTCCAAAGGAAGCAACACAGCTGAAGCAACCTGAGAGATATTAGTTTGCTTACAAGTCATCTTTAAGTTTTGTTTGGTAAACATTTAAAGTCCCCTGACAGACTGAAAATACCTTTTTATGTTCTTTTTTTCCCCTAGCTCTTTTCCTTTCCCCAGAATTAATTTTCATCTGCAGAAAATTCCCCAGAGTTTTAATTTTTTTTTTCAGCCGAACTTGAAGCGTTCTGTCTCCAGAGAGGAGACCTAGCTGCCCATCTCCTCAAATTCACTGTAGGGGGATGAAACTGAAGAAGTTTTAGACTCTCCATCACTGTTGCGCTCCCGCGGGGAACCAGGACTGGGAGCTTCTGGGACCTCCTTGGCAGAGAGTGTTTCCTTACTGTTAGAGCCCAAGGGATGGCAGTCCAGCAAGCTCTGCAGGTGTTTGATGTAGCTTATTGCAGCTCTCAGGGTCTCCACTTTGCTGAGGCGCTTGTCAGCGAATTCCTTGGGCAGGTGCTCTCTCAGGCGCGTGTAGCCCTCGTTCACACAGCGAACCCTCTGCCTTTCCCTCTCGTTCCTCTTTCGAATGAAGGCAGGCTCAAAGGAATAGTCATAGATGCCCATGTAGCCAGGGAACGGGATGTAGGAGATGCGACCTGTGTGCCCACTATAGGCTTGCTCCCAGTAGGATGGGTTCAGATGGAAGGGAATCCCAAAGGGCTCTCTCAGGGGTATCCCATGGGGATGCACATGGCCGCTAGCCAGAGACATGGCTCCTGGAAATGCAATCCTGTTCAACAGTCTGTCATTATCTTTACTGCTGTCCATGCTTCTTTATTTCTCACCAGTGGAATGTTAGCTCCTGAATTTGGCTTCCGATGTATTAATCCAACATTTGTATAGGTACTCTGCCCCACAGGCTGCAGTTTCCTCCAGTGTTGTATAAAAACTCAGATCTCAAAGGACAGCTAACAACTCACGAGGTCCACTCTGTGCCTGGAAGTCAGTTCTAAGCCTTGTTGTTTTTATAGATGTAGGATGCCAGCTAATGTGCAGAGAGGTTTTGAGGACCATCACTCCACAATTTAAACCCTTCTTTTCCTCTGATCTTCATATTTCAAAAGATAATAAGAGGGTTCCTGTGTATTCCTTTTCTCTCCACTTGAAATTATGACCATAAGAGTTAATGCCAAACATAAATAATCTTCCAGGCTCTAAACACTTCTCATGTATTGTAATCCACGATATCGTTTGATATAATTGTCTCCAAAAGATGGGTAATTTGCAAAGTTTACAGGGATCTTCAAAGTTTTGGCAGAACTCCTCCCTTTCAGGAACCAAAGATCTTCTGTCATCTGAAAACTACCCAAAGGCTTTTCACAATGAAATCCAAAAGACAACTGCAAGCTTTGTTGTTTCGGCTGCTCTGGTCTAACTGAAACAGCTCACAAGCAGTTTGCAAAACTTATATGGCATGTCTCTAGCTTTCCGAGGAAGCTGAGAAATCTTCAAAGGAAAGAGTGCTCTCTTGTGGTTGCAAGTCATGTCAGATCAAGAATGCAATACATGCAAGTGTAAGAGGAAAACTGCTTTCTTCACCCCAAGAGCGGCTTTTTCAAGAAGTGTGAATTTCAGAAATTGAACATGAGCATTTTCAAAAAATCTGCAACATTTTGAGTGTTTCTGCTCATTGTAGGAACGTCCTGGTCACCACTGTGAGCACCTGCCTCAGATAAACAAATAAAAAGGTGATGCCCTGGTAGCCCCATGTGTAGCTATTTCTAGATGTTTATATAGATATTGGCTCACCTGATGGACCCTACACGCTGCGGGAGCTGAAAATCCTTCTTGAGTCTGCCAGACCTGTGCTGTGTCCTCCAGTTTGCCTGCAGCTTGCCAAAGAAAAGAGGTGGACTAAAGACAAGGACTTTTGGCAGTATGAGGTAATGATGTCTTTGTCTGTGCCTTTCCTCTGAGATATCCTGTTGTGTTAGGATCTTCTCCTGTAGCAACTTGAGGGTCTTTGAGTTTTCCCACATTGCTGTTCAAGAGCTCCATAGTTAATTTTTTTTCCTTGAAAGCATATCTTCACAGTTAACTGAGTTTCCTCATATAGGGAGTTGAACATTTGGTGTGGGAGAGTTGTGGGAAGGGACAGACATGAAAAGGTGCAGGCATGTAGGCTCTATTAAAACTGTTCCTTTGCTCAAAGTGAAAGTTTCCACCCTGTTCATTCTTTCATGCCAAACTGCCTCCGAAGTGTGAGTAACTGAAATAACATCCTCCACTCTGACTAACACTTCTATACTCCTGCTGAGTTAGAAACTAACAGCAATGATGCTGGCATGCCTTTTCAAGTCAGCCATCGTGTCTTTGCTGGCCTATTTTGCAGCTTCAGAAAACAATGGCAATCTTCAAAGCATGATGAACGGACAGGGAGACTGTTCCAGACAGACATGAGTGAGAACAATCCTGGACTCTGGCTTATGCTGGGGCAGAATCAGCACCAAAATGGCTCAAAAGCCAGGACAACCATCCATTTACTTTCACCTCTGTCACTAACATTGCCCAGCAAGAGCTGGTGTTTGAAGCTGAAGGCTTTGTAGCACCACCTAAGAGCTAACCAATGCTTTTCATGAGGGGTTGAGATCTTTTCCAGCCACAAGTAGGTCTCTTTCTAAAATATGTACCATAGCTCAGATGGAATGTATGGGTGTGAGGTAAAAATTACTGGGGAACATCCCATGGTATGTACAATTAGTTTCAGATCAAATAATTGAGAGTCTTTCCCTTTTAAAAGTCTTTAGAAATGGTTGATCAGGACGGACTTTTCAATACCACTTGCACTATAAACTCTGTTGTCCAAAAACGTTTTCAGAAATGAATGCTAAAGAGAAAATAACTCCTTCGCTGTAGCACTAAGGTAGGTCAGGACTTTAAGTTTTCTTAAAACAAAGAGGATGTTGACCTCTAAGCAAATACCTGAAGTAGGAAAAGGACACTCAATCTGTGTCATCATTAGATTTAAAACGCTGCTCTCTGGCAGTATTCCTGAAGCATGTCTCTTGGGGGTCTCAGCTGCCAGATCATTTCACAGCTCTCCATGACCTTGCCAGCAGTCTAGCCATGTTCAAAAGGCAGGGTTATGTTGCAGTTCTGTTGTGCAAATGCACTATGCCCTGCTGCCAGACCTCTTTTCTATTTTACTGTAAATGCAGGCCACTGGCACTTCCCACAGTGTCAGAATTGCACCTGTGCTCAACAGGCATCTGCTCTCCTGACAGAACAATCCATGTTGCCAATCCTTTAGGGAAATACATGAAGAAAAACTGCAGGTGAATGTTAATTGTTAATCTGAATGATTGGAGCTGATCTCATATAAATAGACTCTGAAGTCTGAATTTGTTTGTGTGCAAGAAAAATAAGAAAATACGCCACAGGCTTTTAATGAACGTGGAATCTGGTTGGCAATCTAATGTCACTGGGAAAGGGATTTGCCTGTGGGCAGAGAGCCGGAGCAAGGCCAACACACCTTACATCCCACTGAAGGTCACAGGATTAAAGCAATGTATCCTTCTGTAGTGACTTCTGCACAAAGCAGCCCCTTCTCAACACGTCTGCACATGCAGACACAGTGAGAGGAGCAGGACTGGCCCACCAAAGGGAAAGGCTAATACACATTCTTTTCAATTTTCAGAGTAGGTTAAGACTACATGGATAATATTCCTCTTCTAAGATAAGCCTTTGATCTTGTTTCTTACACTGTTTCTCCAATTAACTCCTCTTCACACCTTTGCCTGGATGATGCTTTGACTCCAGAATGCAATATTCTCCATGCTGATAGAAAGCAGATGGCCTGGTTTGCTTTCCAGGTGGTAGAAATCAGATGTTGTTCACTGCTCCACAATGACAGAGGTCATATTTTTTGTATACGTATCAACATATTGTACGGTAGTTTTGGGGGGTGGGGCTTAGGGTTTGTTTGTTTGCTTGTGGTTTTGTTGTTGCGTTTTTTTGCTGTGTTTTTATAATACAAAGTCTAAGTGGGGATGCTGGGAGATTTCTTACACACTCTATTGTCTATGTCATTTGAACAGGTTCCCTTCCTTCTCTCTTTACTTCATTATAAGCACTTAATTACCCAGCCAAAACAATTAGAAAATATTTCTGACATATCTAAAAAAAAGAAACACATTAAGGCATCCCCTTTGCAGATACAACTTAGTTGTGGTTTTAATTGCATATTTCCTATATTATCTATAAGTAGGTAACCTTTATACAAAAGAACCCTCAACATGTTTGCACTCCCACAGAAACCTCGAATAACACATTATTGTTACTATTATTATTGACATTACACAGTGATTGCTTTGAATGGCTTTGAATTACTTTGGATTACTCAAAGAAACAGATTCACCTTGACCCCATGTCCCTCTGTGTCTGAAAAGAAAGTCATTGGTGGAAATATTGCAGTAGAAACACAAGAGTCAGCTGAACACAGGAAGTCCACCTATTTCCCAAAAGATGATGTCTGAACCATTTTATTATTGAGAAGGAGGAAGAAGAAAGTCCATGGGGAGTTTGAAAAGAAACTTTCACAATATTGTTTATTTCTTATATTTTACTGTGCTGTAACTATACTAAATTGTGGTATTTACTGTGCATATCATAGTTTGGCTAGGCTGCTGCAATTTATTAACAGATATAAAAATATGCAATTATCAGGTTCTCTTATTAACTGCACATCACAGAATTACAGTAATAACTTCACTCAAGACTGAGACACAGGAATACAAGACTGAATAGAGTGTCTCTCTAATCCTGCTCTATCCTAAAGCATGGGCCATTTCTTTCCAGCTTTATAGCTAGTAGTGGGAGCTGCACATAAACTACCCAGGTTTCATACTGTGACTATCACCAAAATATAGGCCTGGAAATGCTGACAAGCCAGTAAAAGCTGGTGAGAAATTTGAATTTTTGATGTTAAAAAAGTTGGCTTCAAGCACTGCTTTTTGCAAAATCTTTATTCCAGTGCAATTCTGCTTGCTCTAAGAACCCAGGGCAGATTTGTCATAACAGAAGAGAACTGATCATACCGAGATGTGGGCACAGTCCAGCAGGGACTTTGGCTCAGGCTACAGGGATGAACTGAAGCACGCTTACTGCATCTCTTTCCTCTGGGGTTTCATGAGTCTCCCTTATCTTTTTTACTATGTCTCCAGGATCTGAAGATGACTTGAAAAATATCTTGGCAATTTGTTCCTCACACAGCGAGTACCACTATAAATGTCAATAAACCAAGCTTTCCAGACACATAGTGCAGTTGTCTTATCAAAACACTTCACATATAATAAAAGTGTTTGGTATATAAAAAAATATCTTTCTTTGCAGAAGAAACAGTTCACAAATGTGTTTTATCACAGCACCTTGGGCATGCAGCGTACATCTTTGTAGACACAGATTAGTTTCTCATTCGGTGACACTTAATATTATCACTGGCTTCCTTTGATACTCACGCGTTAAACTGGTAGTTACGATACCACACGTTCAATGGAGTAAAGTGACTACAAAAAAAGCTGGAATCTCGGAGGACTCACGCTTGACAGTAGGAAAAAAGCACTCTTATCTGCGTATGACTACATCCAATCTGGCTCATAGGCTCAAAGTATTACTTTCAGCTCAGATAGCTGAAACAGCACGAGGATTTCAGCAGCGGGGCACTTCGGCACACTAGAGTTACACTATCATAATTGGCATTAAGGCAATCTAAGGGCCTGGGATAACCTAGCATTGCAGGACAGAACAGAGATGTCCTGAGTATAACTGCGGAGCTGTGAGGATGAGAACCGAACCGAACATCTCCTGTGTGCTAGGGAATGCAGAGTGAAGAGAGAGACTTTTGAGTTTGTAATCATTCACTGTAGTTTCTAAGGAAGATGTGAAGTATTAGCACCGGCCATGTGAGTATGTGGTGCTGCACACACAAAACTGAAACACACATAAAGCCCCCATCCCAAACCCAGCAGTCCCTAAAAACCTGAGGACTTGATGAGTTCTTTCTTGTCTGGATGAAATAATGTTTGTGTGCCAATTCAGATGCAGTCACTCATGGTTAAGGTAAGGATTATCTGTCTGGGTGTTGGGGAGGTTGTGGGATATGTGGTAAGCTAAATGAGGTCATTCTTTTGGTCACGAATGACAGAGGCCTGGATTTACTTTGCCTAAGTGTACTTCTTCAGATGTTACATATTTAGACTAAGCCAGTTCCAGGCCGTGGGCACAGAAAGGCAGCTCCAAAGGGAATTCCCATACATCGCAGACACAGGGTGGGATGGAGCACTCTCTGCAACAGCCTGTTTCTCTCCTTCAGCTACAGAAAGAGCTGGAAGAACTAGGGTACACAGGGTGTTTGACTTTCTGACAGGCACAGACAAATGAAGGGAGCACGTTTCCACCCCTAGAACTCGTATGTTTGTACCGTACTGGAATGGCACTTCCACATCCCACATTTAGGCCCTTTAGGTCACGGAATGACTCTGACGGATCCCGCATTCAGGTTCCTTGGATCGAAGGGGAGCAGACAGAAGAGTACCGCGAGTTCCCTGCCGTGCAGACACCGTATGGAGGGACGCCTCACTCAACGAGGCACCATTTAAGTGCCAGGTGCAACCAAATCACCGAGCCGCGCTACAGCTGCTCCCCGGGGCCACCCCCGGGCCACGGGCAGCGAGCTGCGGGCCCGGCACACGCATCGGGCGGCTCCTTGGCCGGCATGGGCCCGCGAGCCATCACAGCACATCACAGCACAGCACAGCACAGCACAGCACAGCACAGCACAGCACAGCACAGCACAGCACAGCACAGC